>DWIE01001268.1:0-11229 GCA_018248235.1 Choaspes benjaminii
GTAACAAACAATAATGACACAGATTAATAATGGCAATTAATGTAACTGCTTCGATCATTGCTCTGATAGCATAATATGAACATTATGTTGTTGCTAAATAGATGATTGTGGTTTTGTGCTGTTTGATTGAATAATTATGTTTGTATTACAACTGAAAATATATCTACACTACGTTGGATAATAAATAACAAGTTAATATGTTTACTGATTAGGTTATAAACACATCGACCATTTTACGACTTCCGTGGCGTAGACGGTGATGATCCGCTTTGCGAAACGTGAGGTTTCGGGTTCGATTCCCGCAGCGAAACAAATCGGTGAAAATGATGACGTTTCAAATTTACTTTTAAAAACTGCACTGAATTTAAAAGTTAGTAGGCATTGTGTAATTACAAGCGCGAAACATAATAAATATCGTGGTCAAAGTTAAACAGAAAATGTATCCCTTCATAGAAATAATTCAGAACATTAAATAATAAAATTCAATTTAAAGTATTTTTAGCTTTTGAAAACTGTGGGAAATAATTTATAATAAATATCCTTTATTACTGCAAAGAATGTTCTTGGGAAAAATTATTAAAAAAGCTAAATAATTGTTGTCACCGATCAGTGCGCGCGCAGTTTACGTGGCATATCGCATGAGTCCACCATGCGATCATGGCGAGCTCGCACAATGGGACTGCATGCGATGCAATCTGTCAAATTAGCGCGATATAAAACGAAATGAGTGCATATGATGATATATTGTTTATGCGAGGTCACTTTACTTATCTGCTAAATCTTATGTTTTAAACTAAATGTTATTTATGTTCACTGCTTTCTTCTGTCACCGCAAGCAGTACCGGCTCACTAGTATGTCTGTTTATTTGATACCAACTACTATCAATAACCTAATGAAATTAGAAAGCAGTTAGCAAATATGTAAGTCCAATTTCAAGCTACATTTACAATATAAAAACAATTCATAGCTACATTATGAACATTTGGACGGCCTCCGTGACGCAGACGGTGATGAGCCACTTTGCGAAACGTGAGGTCGCGGGTTCGATTCCCGCGGCCAGGCGAATTTTTCTAATTTGTTTCGTGTCTGGAATAACCTAATGGGTGACAGAACATGAACGTGTTCGACTGGGTCGGTACCACCGTCAAACCTATGTGTGCCGTGAAACAGTAGTGTTCGCACTACTTGTGTTTCGGTGTAAGGGTGTGATAGCCAGCATTCGCAGAACACGAGTCGTTCGAACTATGTCCTCAAAGTTAGCACCGCATATGTGATTACAGATGTAATGGGCTGCAGTGGCTATTTACCAGCAGGTGGACTGCAAGCCCGTGTGCTACTTCATAACAAAAAAAAAACATTAATTGTATGTCTAATGTGCTGGACCCTAGATAACATTCTAGATCAGACATACACAATTAAATAACTGATAGTGATCAGCCGTGTTATTCTGTGTCACCGTACAATGCAGAAGACAAGAGAAACTGCATGCGCGCGCAGTTTGAGTGGCGTATCGCATGCGTTCACCATGCGGGCATGGCAAGCTCACACAATGGGACTGCACGCGATGCAATCTGTCAGATTGCGGTAAGAGGCTCGTCGTCTCACGTGTTGATGCCTGAACTTATACATATAAAGGTTTTTGTTTCATGAAGTAGTAAATGAGTTTCTAGTCTACCTTAAGTTGAAACTACTAGAGCCCTTTATACCTATAACCAAGTCGATCACAGACGTGGTGTTGTTGGAGCATAAATTAATATAAAAGTTATGTCATCTGTTAGTGAAACTGAAACAGCTCACAGGAGCTGTTTTACAGCAGAAATAAATGAAACAATTAAAATCTGGATTTGAAATAAATATTACAATCACGTTTGCAATTAACAATCAATCGTTACTGCATCAATTACTTCCGTTAAAAAAAATATAATACCAATGAATAAAGATGTACATACTACCGGCACAATTACAACCGCTGATTACGATCTACCATAATTACTACAGATTTTTTTAATTGTTGTTTGATTAGTGTCCCATAATTAGATGAAATCATTATGTTTTAATTTAGTTTACAGCTGGCAATTGTGAGTACCTATTTATATGTGAATATTTCATGGTGTGAGACACGGGCTTGTAGTCTACCTGCAGGTAAGTAGCTACTGTAGCCCATGACATCTGTAACCACAGATGCGGTGCTACTTCTGAGGACAGATCGACAGCCTCGTGTTCTGCGTATTCTGGCTATCGCACCCTTACACCGAAAAACTAGAAGTGTGAACACTACTGTCTTACGGCCCTAAAAGGTGTGACGGTGGACGAATATATTCATGATAACACAACCTTATGATTTTGTTTCTCGCTTCTGCAAATATCAATCAGTACCTAACATAGATACCTAAATTGAAACCAAAGTTTCCCTCGTTGCTATATTGTGATTAATCGAACATTACGAACCGTTTAGCGATCCGATCAACACGTTTCCCCTTACTTCGTAAGTCCAAATGAAATGTCAACATATCCGAACCCACTCTCCTTGCTAATAAACAATTTGCGGCTTACAATAAACGCTTACAAATCAACCGAAATCTCTCCCTCAAATATAATTCTCTATGCAACTGCCATATTCAATGCCCAGCCTTCCCAGACCTGTAATTTCCAACCAAAAGCACCCACACACGGTCCGCCGAGAACTGGCGCATTATAATGACCACTTTCATCCCCCAAATTATGAAGACCGAGAAAATGATCAGAGATTTATGACTGCGGGGATCTAACTGTTTGGCTGTTGTAATGACGGGCGGATTATCGGATTGGGAACGAGACGGGTATAGAAATGCGGGTGTTAGACAGAGAGGGGGTGTGTATTTAGGGATTATTCTGACGGGTGTCGTGCACACTAATGATCGAGCTGTTGGCGGCGCGCGACAAGTAATGACGTCTTGACTTGACAGACGTCAGAGACCATTCAGAGGAATTCTTTGTGTGTTTTATGGGATTCTATTTAAAGAATTGGCGTGTTTTATTCCTATAAAAAGAAAAAGGTCCTTCGTGTTCAATATTTCGTCGTTTAGGTTAACACAGCGAACGTAATAATGTAATGTAGTAATGTGGATAACATTTTTCACATTTCTGAGAATTACATTTAATAATTTAGAATGGTTTAGTTACATTTTTGTTAAAGTTCATATTCATATTTTGTCGGGAGTACAATCTACCACCAGCCACCACACCAATTTCTGCTATGAAAGAGCTCTTATGAGTTGTGTGCCGTCTTAAAGTGTGTGGCGGCCACCACACACGGAATACATGAAGCGACCAACATAGCCCTCGGAGTAGCAACGCACTTGTGATTAACTTCGAACGGACCGATGACTCTGTTTAGAAACGGTTGCGGTTTTTATGGGCTGCAGTGGTTACTTAACATCAGGTGAGCTACATGCCTGTATGCTACACGAATGTGCGATTGGGTCGGTACCGCTGTCACACTTATTTGTGTCGTGAAACAGTAGTGTTAGCACTGCTTGTCTTTAGGTGCAAGGATGTGATAGCCAGTATAAGCAGACCACGAGCTGTTCGATCTATATCCTCAGAAGTAGCGCCGCAACTGTGGCTACAGATGTCATGGGTTGCTTACCAGCAGATAGACGGCAAGCCCGTGTGCTACTTCATAAAAAAATTAGATGAACTACAAACTCGTATGCTTATTCATAACATAAAAAAACATGATAAAGAGGATATCAACTGAAGCCGCGGACAAAGCCACTAACACGTAATAGTTTAATGGCTTATTATCTCATGAAACATCAGACATAGGAGGAGACGAGTTCAATTACTAACCCCACCCACTCACCCTGAATCCACTCCTAAGTACTACCCCATAAGAATGAAAGTCGCTTGATAATACATCGAACATCTTGACAAGGTTCTTCAAAGCAATCGATACTGTAACACAAAGCGCAAAGGTTGCTTTTCCTTTGTCTCAAAGCTCAACAGTGAACGCTCAAGGGGCGAGTCAAAGAATAATTTTATAAACTACCCTCATTGTGTTTTGGACTCTGTTCCTTGTTACTTAGAATATAATTTGCTCTGGAGGTGTTCCCAAGTGGTTTATTCTGTGCTTAATCTATTATCTGGAGAGGTCCGGAGTGGCTGTGCCAGATTAGATGCGATCTCCCGGATAAGACAGTCTGATGTGACGAGGTAATTATGATATTGACGGAGATTATCGATAACGACGGCTTTTATGTTAGTTATCGCTAAAGGTATCTCTGTCAGCAGTTTGGAGTTTTCGGTTTTCGGAGAAAACTGCTGGCCAGGTTATATGAACAACGGACCCTCGCTAAGGGTGAAGTGGGTTAGGGTGGCTTTAGTGATAAAACTATCATTGAAGCTTTAATGAAAATTAAAGTATCAAACGGACATGCCGTCCATATAGTGTTAAGTGAGTATTGCAGCCCATCACAACCGTAACCGACTCTAAGCAGATGAATTGGTGACAAGTGCGATGCTAGTTTTGAGGGCTAAGTTGGTCGCCTCATACATCCCGTGTTTGCCGGCAGCCACACCCTTCAAGCTGAAACACAACTCAAAAGAGCTATTTCACAAAAGAAATAGGTGTGATGGTACTCACCCGGGAGAACCTGGATAGATGACACCACCGATGATCTCTATAATTGAATTTAATGAAAATTAAAATAGCAAACGGGCATGCTGTTCATATGGTGTTAAGTAACCTCCGCAGACCATGGTTACCACCGTAACCAACTCAAAACAATCCCATCGTTCAGTTCGAAGCCGACCATGAGTGCATTGCTATTCCTGAGAGCTAAGTCGGTCGCTTTACGTATGTTGTGAGACTCCCACACTCTTCAACCTGACACACAACACAATACCTGTATTTTAGCAGAAGTGATGGTAGTTCTCACCTGAGGGAACGTGGGTACAATCTACCGCCTATTGCCATTTCATTTATAATGCACAGAAATATCTCTTAAATTTATTTTCATGTAATATTTGATGTAGAAAAAGAAATATTATTTTCAGTTATAGCAAAGATGAAGTCAAGTTGGAAGTGGGCTTGTTAAAGAACTTACATAATTTCCACAATATATACCAATTCCAAACGTATATTTCTTAAAGGCAGTCGGAACAATTCTTTTCGTTTCCCCTCTAAGCCCAGAACGCGGGGAAGCCAGGTGTAGTGTTGCCACAACAAAGCGCAAACTACAATGTGTGGAGAAATATTTATTGTTCTGTTCATTTGTTCTTTCGAGGGCCGTTACTCGAGTTGGAATGCGTAATTATTAATACAACTCATTGATTGTTAGTAATTGTTTAGAGTAAGTAAGTATTTAGAAGCTGTTCGATGAAATAAAAAAAATATTTTTAGACCGCGAACATAAGAGTTGCCAGGATTATGGCAATATTTATTACGGATTTATTAAAGACGAGCGCAGTGCCCGCGTCCCACAAATTTTTGTCTCCTTTTTCACCACCTTAGGGTTTGAAATTCCAAAAATCCTTCCTTAGTGCTCGCCTACACTATAACATGAACGAACCGACATGCAAATTTTCACGGTCCTAGCCCCACTAGTTTAGGATATGCGATGATATGTCAGTCAGTTATCCTTTTATTTATATAGATTACCGGGTGGTACCGATTCCATGTACGCAGTGTAGTGTAACAATATTGTTTTCGCTATAGTTGGGTGTACGAGCATGTAACAGCATAGTTATCCAGGAAACGAGTCCTTCGGCCCTTGTCCTCAGAAGTAGCACTGCATCCGAACCCTTGGCATTTAAAAAAATGTAAATAATAGTAAACTAATTTTGCTACTCTGCAAACGGGCATGCAGTTCACCTGAACTTAAGTGATCACTGCAGCCCGTGACAACCACTACAGACTTTAAATAGATCCATCGTTCTATTCAAAGTCGGTCACAACTGCGTTGGTACTCTTGAGGTCTAAATTGGTCACCTCATGTATCCAGTGCGCACGGCATATGTGTCAGGGGCCGCAGTACCTACTTACCATTAGGTCACTGCAAGCTCGTGTGATACTTAAGAACTTTAAAAAAATAGCCACATTTCCTATGTAGAATAGGTAGAATAAAAATTCTTTAATTGTGCAGTCTCGCTGCGAGCGCACCCGCAAGCTAAGACCAGGAATCGACTTTAATTCGCGAAATATTGTGCATTGTTCCAACTAAGGAGGGTACCGCTGTTTTTAACTGACGAAACAAAGCACCGCTGGATGGAGGGTACCCGATTGTTTGAATATCGAACAATTAGCGCGCACAATGCCCTAACCCGCGAAATATGCTCGTGCGGTCGTGTGCCTCGCGTCGCGCACGATCGCACTTTTGTGTACACCCCCTTTGTCAACTTCCTACGCACTTCCGAGTGACGAAAGGCGAAGCGATCAACTTATTAGCGCTAAAAATTCTGTTGGCTAGCCCTCACTGCTCCATGGCGTGACAGAAGCAGGTATGCAGTTCACCTGATGTTAAGTGATGCTGCGGTCCATAGGTCCATAGCAACAGATTATTATCCTGTTCGAATGATCACAGCTACTTTGTTTCTCTTGATGGCTAATTTGGCCGCCTCATGTATCCTATGCGTGCGTGCCGGCACCCATATACTTCAAACTGTAACATAACTCGCAAGAGTAACTTTCCAGGAGAAAAATTTCCGGGCAAGCCAAACAGGCAAGCCTGTGTGCATGTGTACTACATTAAAATAAAATAAAAAAAACAACTCACGCCTGTATTTACCCGAAGATGTAGGGAAAGGTGAAATAACCAACGTTTCGCCACTTTTGTTTACGTCCTAAGTAATAAGTGGCGAGGGATTAGCCATTTACCGAGCACATTTCAGACCTCCGGGCTACTACTGAGATTTTTCCAGTCAGAAAAAACTCAATAACACTTTGCCCGACTTGGGAATCGACCCCTTCCTATGCTATGCTAATATAACTTAAGAAACTATATTCTGTAAAATGCCATAATAATAACTACACCCAGTTCCACTATGTCAAACACGCAAGGGACTTTAAATGTCAACGACGTTCAAATTTGCGTAAAACGTATTCGCTGTTCCACTTAATTTTTGGTGGTAAAACCTATCCAGGTTCCCCCGGGTGAGTACCACCACCACACCTATTTCTGCTGTGATATAACTCTTATGAGTTGTGTTTTAGCTTGAAGGATGTGGCAGCCGGCACACACTGGATACACGAGGCGACCAACTTAGCCCTCAAGGGTAGCAACGCATTTGTGACTACTTCGAACAGAATCAGTCACGAATGTCATGGGCTGCTGTGGTCGCTTAACAACAGGTGAACTGCATGCTCTAATTACAATAAAAAAACATTTCTGATGTATTTATTAGTACACGTTATTATTAGTAATCGTCACACCTTCGTATGGCATACAGAATTGCTTTTATAAATTCCTTAACTTTACCAAATTAGAGTTATGACTGCATAGCACAATGTACTTGGTGTACATAAAAAACCAAACCCAAAAATATTCATTAAGAACCAAAAACATCCGTGTACGTAGGTACTATCCTCTTGGGACGGTTCAAAGGTCTCTTCCAATAAAAATCCATTAATATCTGCATAAGTAGTTTCGGAAGCTTTCATCAAACAGAGCGGGAGGTATCCCGCGGCGCCGGGGGCGGTGAGGACCTCCGATCTGACGAATTTAAATCAAACAGTTATCGTGCCCTCAGAAGTTTCACACTCGATGTACTAATGAGGGTCTGTAACCGCTGGTTGTGGTAATATTGCTAGGAATCATGCATTATTGCACAACACCGCAAACGCTGATGTCCACAATTACTCAAGACCTTAATTTGGTAAGTTAGATAATTTCATATTGTTAGGTGTACCCATTTCAATTTACTTCTATTTAATTTAAACAACCTTTGAATTCCAAACATTTCTAACAGAACGCGTTGTCCAACACATTGACACGTAATTCACTTTTCTAATTAGTAACGAAACTACATTTGAAAGTCTGAATGCGATTGAAGGGCCCTCTGTTCGGCGGCTATTCATAAAACTCAATCCGAACGAATGTTTGCAAACGATTTCGTCACAAAGGCGCCGCGGCGAATCGGAAAGGGTACATACACCCCTTCCAATTTGCTTAAAACAAGCAGCGCGCTCTTTGTGAGCGACCGCGCCGACAATACCACACTTACACGCGATTGCTGTCTCACGTCAACGATCTCTCCGCAGGTACTCCGCGATGCAGCCCTTCCAGTCGGCGGCCCGCCCCGAGGGCCCGCGGGAGTCCTCCCCCGAGAGGGCCAAGTCCCCCGACACGCCGACCGCGCCAGTCCTCAACTTCTCCATCGCGCGCCTCATGGAGCCCGACCAGAAGAAACCCGTCTCCCCCGAGCCTCCCCACGCCTCCGGCTTCCTCTCCTACGGCGCGCACCTTCTCGATTCTGCCTTTAAACAGTACATACCTGCAGCGCGGCGGCAACTCGTCTCGCACTACCCTTTCCTCTACTACGGACCTGACTTGGTTTCGTTGACATACGCCCATCAGCTCCATTTACCCAGACCCCCGCCCGTGCAGTCTCCAGTTCAAAGACCTCCAAGTCCCAGGGCGCCGGCAGCCGACCACGCAGTTTCTTCTACGACTGGTCCAACATCTTCTCCGGCAAAGAACAAAAGCTTCGCCTGCGGGGACTGCGGAAAAGTCTTCAACGCGCACTACAATTTAACTCGACACATGCCAGTGCACACGGGGGCGAGGCCCTTCGTCTGCAAGATTTGCGGGAAGGGTTTCAGACAGGCCTCCACGTTATGCCGACACAAAATCATCCATACATCAGAGAAGCCGCACAAGTGCCTGACGTGCGGCAAGGCTTTCAACCGCTCGTCCACCCTGAACACGCATGCAAGGATCCACGCTGGGTACAAACCCTTTGTGTGCGAGTTTTGCGGCAAGGGGTTTCACCAAAAAGGTAACTACAAAAACCACAGATTAACGCACAGCGGCGAGAAAGCCTACAAATGCAACATTTGCAACAAAGCCTTCCACCAGATATACAACCTAACCTTCCACATGCACACGCACAATGAAAGAAAGCCGTTCACTTGCAACATATGCGCGAAGGGATTCTGTAGAAATTTCGATCTGAAGAAGCACACAAGGAAACTGCACTTGGGTGTCGGTAACTCCAACAACGAGTCGTCAATGGACACGCAGGATGAGTCAACCCAAGAAGCAAGTGCTAGCCCCGTGGAGGACGGCAGCAGAGCCGCGTTCAGGCCTTTTCTGGGGGCTTCCTACCCTCGGATCCTGGACCCAGCGCGCATGACGGCACCTAGCACTTTCTTCTCGAAGCTCTTGTGACCAGGAGCCTACTTCGACGATAAAGCACCAATGAATGAGAGAATTGATAGAGGATTTGACGTACCTTCTTATTGAAGTAAATACATATTTATTGCTTGTGAATAAACGAATATAATTATATAGGATAAGAATAAGATGGGGCATGGTTTAGATGAGTCGACGATAATGATATTATACTTATACATTCCACTATGTCTATACACCAGGTGTTGCTTAGTTATTGAACCGTCCCGTACCTGTGCGTGACTATCATACGATTTTACTTATTTCGTTCTTTTTCAAATAAGTTTTTATGTTCCAAATTTAATAGATAATCATATATTTCAATTATGTTATATTGAGGACTCATTTTTCGAAAGGATAAGTGCTGTTGCCCTATTGGTTTTTACAGCGTCACCGATCTTTTGTTACCGGAGCGCTTACATATTGGGTTTTGGACATTGAATTTAAATTTGAAATGTAACAATTTAAAAACATATTAAAAATAAAATGCAATCTAATTCAAATAATTAAACTAAAAATAACAATAAAATTAAATTGTAAAATGTGCTTTAATTATGCTGTATCTTCGATGGACCTATTTATACTAAAATACACGGAACAATGTATAACATTCGCTTTGAAGTAAATCAAATATTGACTGAATAACCAATGGTATTACACAATTGGTAACAATTAATGGTAAAATGTAATGTTATAACGCAATTAACTGGCACAATTAACAAATTAAATTATGATATATTTCTTATATATGTTGTTAAATCAGATTTGTAAAATTACGTATTTATAATATTTTCAAAACTTTTCTCAGAACAATATGATGTTTGGGTTAGTTCTGGTATTTTACTTGTTTTTAAATTTTCATCCATACCAGCGACGTTTTGGCATAAATAGGTCCAAATAAGGTTCATTCCTTCTTTACTAGTAAAACAGACAATTTAAATAGTACACACATATCTTTAGCGAATCAAAAATTACCTATTAGTACTCCGATTTGGACATTCCACGGACGCGTAGTCATTTTTAGAAGAGTGCATTGTGCGCGAAGCTATTAATGTTCAATATGATGAACATAACCGAAGATGCTGACTTCGCTGTGACATTTTTGTATATAAATATATTTATGTAAATATTAGGATGTTAATGAATATGTTTGAATTGTATAGATCTTTAATCCAATTGTCAGTTAAGTGTTGTTGAAATCCAGTTGAAACCAGTTTATAACTAATATACGCAAAGACTTGCTGAACATAGAGCTGTCATATTTTAAGATTTATCCAGTTCTTATATAAGGCCGTTGCAATTTATGCCAATATTACCGTTTTTATGATTCTGTCAAATGTCGATATGCACCTCATATCGATAGTGATTTATCGATAAGACCATAACCCAGTAGCCAACACTTCGACAAGTCTTTGTGTTAAATAGAATATAAGTGTAGTTAAATGCAATAAATGTAATAGAATTGGAATTGAAATTTGCAATTGTATTGTAAACAAATGGGGGATTTGAATCAGTTGACGGTCACTCGATGTTAGAAGGTAATATTTTCAAAGTTTATAGTAAAGTAGTCATTATCTATCGAAGTTTCTTTTGTTGATGCAATAAATAATTATTGAATAATAATACTAATAATTATATAAATTCAATTGTTTAAAGTAGTTAAGTTTTTGCTTCTTTTGTACAAATTTACAATAAAACGAATAGCTAAAAAGAAATTACTTACTTAACAACGTAACGTAATAATCATTATTAATAAAACATTAATAACAAAAATAAACAAAAATACAATAATATTTTGAGTTAATTTGCGACAATTCTTATGCAAATTCTAACGTTCCTTATCAATTAAATTGAATT
>DWIE01001269.1:0-11228 GCA_018248235.1 Choaspes benjaminii
CGTTTTGGGTTTCCTGGTTATCACACCAAAACACGAGTAGTGCGAACACCACTGTTTTACGGCACAAATAGGTGTGGATACACATCACCTTACTATACCTACGCTATGAAATAAACCACTGCTACAATTTATCCAAGTTCACCAGGGTGATCACCACCACCACCACCTATCTCTGCTGTGAAAAGCTTAAGTTGTATTTAAACTTGAAAGATATGGCAGTCGGCACGCAATAAATGCATGAAGAGACCAATTTAGCTCTCAAAAGTTTCAACGCTATTGTAACCAACTTCGACCAAAACATTGGATTTATTTAGCGTCGATTGCGGTTGCCATGGGTGACAGTGATCATTTAACACCTTGTGGAGTATTCGTTTTTTACTATAATTTTCATTTCATTTGAAGACACTTATGTATCTTATAAATAATATTCCATAATATATGATTACTTTATGAGAAACCACGCTTGACTAAATTGGTGTGGTTAATAGTTTTCAGTTTATAAAAATGCTTGAACAGCTATGGTTGAGACAGTAGACACAAGCAGCCAATGTGCTCACCAGCTTGTTGACGCTGGAGCGCATCTTGATGAGCCACTTGCGGCGGATGGAGTGGTCGGCGGGCGCGCCGCAGCCCTCCGCGTGGCACGCGCCCAGCCGCGCGCCGCCCTCCTCCGAGCTCTCCGAGCACTCCGAGCCCTTGCCCTCGCCCCTGCGGACATCCGCCAGCTCAACATACAACGTACCACATAACAAACCTAGCACCTAGCAGTTTGCAATCAAAACATTTTGTCTTCACCATTGCAGACGTATATTATCAATACACTCTAGTTAAGAAAATGCTGTATGTGGGGGGCGTCTATTAATTACGTGACGCGTTAAGGGTTTTAGACGGGGGTCGACCCGAATCTCAACCAATGTCGATGGCGAGGGCGTTTTCAGCAAGCGTACAGTTTTTCTTTGTCCAAATTGTCTTAAATAAAATTGAGCAAATTGTTTTATATAGATTAGATCGCTGAAAACGCAATTTGAGTGAGGGGGGTTTAGTTTTGACAAATCGACAAAATTGCCTCACGTTATTAATAGATATCACCTATGATCACAACCTTCGTTCTAGATTTATTTTCAACATCTATGTAACAGTTATATCTTCTGCACCATGTGTGACTACTCAAGTGTCTAAATAATTTAGTGTCTAAATGATTTATAAGGTAGAAAAAGAGTGTAACAGGGGTAAGAAGTCGAGGTGTGGATCAGACGAAAGAGATAAGAAGAGAAGTGTCGCAGGTGCGGTACTAACGGCGCGGGCGGCAGGTCGGACGGCAGGGCGGGCGGCAGCGCGGGCGGCAGGGCGGGCGGCAGCGCGGGCGGCAGGTCGGCGGGCGCGCGCGCGGGCGGCCGCTTGCGGTACGAGGGGCAGTTGGCGCGCCGGTCCACGTGCCGGTAGCACGCGTCGCACAGGCAGCTGTCGATCGTCAGCTTCTCCTCGTCTGCGTACACGCACACTCGCACTTAGCAAGCAGGTTTGCGGCCCTGTACATCTGCTGTTACCACATAACTGCTAATCCTGGGGGCCTAGATCGAATGCCTCGAGTTGTGCATATCCTGGCTGTCACACCGTTACACTGACACACAAGTAGGGCGAGCACTAGTGTTTCACAAGTAGGCGTGAAGGTGGTACCGATCCAGACAACCATTAATAGTTTTCTAGACACAAAACAAATGGTTTCAAACTAAATCTTTACAGATGTTACTACTGTATGACACTAAAATCACATCTAACATGTAAATCTACAGAATTTCATACTTCCAATCTATGCATTTCAATATCTGGGACTTACAAAATAATTGGTCATTATGGTTGTTCCATAAATAGTTGACAAAGAAGCAGACGGGTCGCCTGATGGAAAGCGATAACCATCGCCTATGGACATTTGCAACACCAGGGGCGTTACTAATGCGTTGCTAGCCTTGCAGGATTCTTTTTACGCCTTAAAATTCTAATTAAATAAATATTTTTACTAAATTATGTTTCAGAGTAAATAAAACATATTTTGGAATTAAATAAATCATCCAACCACATTAATGACCATCATCCCATTGCTATAATACGTATACCCCACCACACTGATCCAATACACGCTACTGAACCCAAAAATCGATTCAAATGACTTTTAACTCTCAAATACCAAAGTGGCCAACGTGTACTCACTGTCCAGCACTTTCTTCTGCCTGTCGTTGCTCTTCATCTGCGCGATGTGGCAGGGCGTGTCGAAGAGGCCGAACTTGCCGCCGCAGTAGAAGCACTGGTCCATGCACAGCCGCCCCGGGTGGATGCTAAACGAGGACGCCTTCTCCGGGATCACCAGGTTCAGCGTCTCCTTCGGCTCGGGGTCGGGCGCTGCTTCTCCATCATCTGATGTTGCGCCTGCGCCGCCCTCACGCCTCTCAATGGTGTAGTAGGGGGCTTCCTCGCTCTCCGCCTCGCCGAGCTCCGGCAGCGGCTTGCCCGACCGGTTCTTGCTTTTCTGGAACGTCATCTTCAGCGAACTCCTCTTCTTCTTCTCCCGATCCACAGAACCCCTACTCAGCTTTATCACAGTCTTCAGCGTGCCAGTGTAGTCCGACTTCGTTTTGCCCTTGCTGGTGCTCACCATCCCGCTGTAGTTCTGTCCATATATCCGCTGCTTCTGTTTCATCTTCTCCATCTTAGCCTCGTTGGCCGCTTTGTGAGTGAGCAGCCCCAGGGTACGGAGAACGTTCTCTTTACGTCTCTGACTTTCAGGCGTCTCGACTATAGACGCTAAAGCGTTACTCGGTCCTGGTTGGGTTTCTGTCGAATTTCTGGCAGATTTCGTTTTGGGGCTCTTTGGTTTTACCTCCACATCTGGTTTTTCTTCTGCTGTTTCTTTTTCCTCTGGTTCTTCTATTTTTTTTGTTTCTTCAACAACCTCGGGTTTTTTCTCAACAGTAGTTGTGTCTGTGGTGGGCACTGAATCAGAAACATTATTAGCTTGGGTTTCAGGAACTTGTACCTCATCCTGTTTCTCTTCCACGGCCTTTGGTATCGCAGCCTCTATTTTCTCCATTGCGACCGGTTCACTCGCAATCACGCTGGTGCTTTCAATCTGTGGAACTTCAGACGTCAAAGGAATATCTTCAGGTATAACCTTAACGTTATCCAGCGGTGGTGCTTGAGCCTCTGTCTCTATCGGTAGAGTCGCTTCAGGGGATTTCACAGCCACTGGCGCTGGCGTTATCGAGATAGCCGGTGATCTCATTTGGTGAGATGGTGATCTCATCTGGTGAGAAGGTGATCTTATTTTTTCTAAGGCTGCCATTTTATCTTCTGTTTCTAAACCTGATTCAGAGGATTTACGATTAATAGACTCCCTAGATTTCCGTTTTGTTATTTGGACCTCATTACTGTTTAATTTTGATTCAACCACTCTTGGTGTTATTGATATTTGACTGGAATTTAACACCATACTTGCCACACTCTGTGGTTGACTGTCGGGTTGCTGTAATGATGCAAACTGATGCAAGTCAATTTGTGTGGGCGGTGTAGCCGCTTTATCAACAGATTTTCGTATCTCAGTTAACGTCACATCTTTCCCTAAAGATTTCTCAAATATGCTGATTGCGTCTGATTCTCTAGAGTGATTTGAGCTAGTGGATTCCTTTCGTGTGCTAGAACTACTAGTTCTTTTTATTAATGTGACAGAATTGGGTAGATCTATGTCAAGCGATTTCCTAACTTGGTCTCTCTTTAATATAGAGATTGCTGAATTATGTTCGAAACAACTTAATACATTTTCCTTTTCAATAACTTTCTCTGGTGATCTTATCGGCTGGATGTCCTTCAAAGGTTTAATGTCAGCTCCAGATTTGTTAACTAGAACAACCTCACTTGTGACCATCACCGATTTAGCATCACTCGACTTTGTCTCTGATTCCTGCCTTTGCCTTCTCTTATCAAATTCCTCAAATTCTTTTAATCTATCCATTAGCTTGTCAATGCTAGCAACAGTGGAGTATGGGATGTCCCTATCTCTATTTTCTGTTGATTTCTCCGCTGAATCCTCTTCATAATGCAGTCTAATGTTTTCACTGTCATCGTTCTTTGAAGGTGTTGTTTCATTAGTTACCGATGAAATTGTATCTTTGTCTTTGTCCTTGTGTGGAGTATCAGGTGTGATTATACTATTGTTGTCTCCTAGAGGCTTAGACGGACCATACATCTTTGTGGGTTGCTTGGGCTGTGTTAGATCAGTGTTCTCATTTGTGTCATTGTTCATTTCTTGGTCAATATTCTGGTCCAGATTATTAATGAGATCATTTATTTCTTTTGCTAATGTATCAATGGACTCCTGTTTATCATCTGTGGAGTCATTAGTTGTTGTGCTATTGATGCCATTCTTGGCGGTCAACGAAGGCTTTCCTTTATCTGCTACTTCTTTCTTCCTTCCTCTTCTTGCCTTCCTTATGTTTTTAGAAACCTCTTTTGAATTAAATGTCTGTGACATACAATTTAATATATTGCGACGTTCTTCTTTAAGCGTATCATTTTCAGTCTTCAATAATAGTTTTTCTTCTATTTCTTGTGAATTTAAACTGTCTAACTTAAGCCTATTACTATTATTGTTGTCAGAGTCTAATGAAGTACTTCTTTGTAAGCTCAATTTCTTTTTACCTTTGTCATTCATAGAACTAGGTTCTACGTCCAGTTTGGTTTCAGCTAATTTGGAGTCAACATTAGGAGAAGGCACTTTTCCAATAGTCGAGATCTGTACATTATTTTCAATATCTACATCTAGGTCAGTCTTGGATTTATCTAATTTTTTGTTGAGCTCCTTGCCAACTTCTGTATCATTGGGCGTTTCCGTCAAGCTGATATCTGACTCTGTGATGTCCGAGCTCCTTGAGATCTCGCTGCCATCACGAGAGCAAGAGCGTCCCCTCTTCTGTTTTTTACAGTCTTCAGCACTTTCCCCTGGGTCTGTGGTCTTTGAATCTGACAGTAATCTGCGCCTCTTTTTTTGTTCCTTCATTACAATTTCATTTAAAAGATTGTTCTTTACTTTTCTAGGTTTGCCACTTCTCAAATTTTTACCTTCAAAAAGTGACGGGCTATTACTTCTTTCTGAACGCATTGAGTAAGGACTCGTACGCGGACCCAGGACTAGACTGCTTGGAGAGTCTCCTAATACAGATTTCATCATGACCATGTCAGAGCTTAGTCTCGGTTTCCTCGTAGTGGTTTTAGGGCTTGATGATCTGGAGATTGAGGTAGTGTCTTCAGTAGGCTCCTTTTTGATTTCCGAGGCAGGTATCAATGGGACGGTTTCTTTTTCCTGAGAAATCTCAGGGTCAGTTCTAACTGCTGCTTTACGTGCCCGGGTTATAGTCTTTCTTAATACATTTTTCTTTGCTACTGCAACTTTCTTGTTTTTAATTGTTTTTGTCTTCCTTATGCCCAGTGGTCGCTTTTTAACCACCGTTTTAGGTTTGGTTAGAGTTCTTTTAGTTTCTTTAGATGTTTTTGGTTCATCTTGGCTAGACTTGCTTTTTTCTTCTTCAGAGATATCAGAAGCCTTCTTTCGGGCTCGGGTTTTGGGTTCCACTATTTCTTCATCTATGCTTTTATCCAACTCCTCTTTAGCCTGCTTGGTTTTCATGTTGGAATGTGTGGTGGGAGTTGTTCCCGTTCTTCCGACATCAGGCACAGGCTATTAGTCAGCTTTGGCTCTGTTAATGTATCCGAGAGTGATCGAGGAGGGTCAGTGGCCACCGTGCTCTTGCTGTTTTCACAGTGCCAGGTGCCAGGCCTCACGAATGTTTCTCAGTAAGTTCTTGTCATAAACTAATAACACTTTGTTCAACTTGTTTATCACAATTAATATCCTACTTGTCTGTGACTCCTTAAATTTTGTGTTGAGACATTGAGCCCTGATGCTGAGCCGTCACTGCCCATCAGGTCAATTTATCCCACGGAACAGCCAAAAACCACAATAAAAAGTCAATTCGACACACAACACACCATAATATGCGAAAAAGTTCAATAAAAACTCGCGATTAAACTTAGAAAACGATTTTTGAAAAGCCCAAATGTCTGCAGGCGTCCGCCATAATGTTTCCTTCGAAACGAATAATATAGTTCTTATTGCTCTCGGCAAGCAATCGCTCTATTCGCTATTCAAAATGGCGACTGTGTGGCGTACACCGTGCGCGTTTGCGCGATTTTTTGTGAGAAAAAGTGGCCGGATCCTGAACAATTTCACTGATTTAGGTTCCAGAACAATCCCGGAATCACAATCGATTATATCCCAACCAAAACATTATTCGAACTACGCGCACTCTCCTTTTGTAACCAGGATAAATGAGCAATATGAATATGAAGTAGTGAAAAATCCTCCAGAGTGGACGTACGTAGAGAGGCTTTTACCTTTTAAGACGATTCCACCCGTTACGCCTAAAGAAAACTATCCTTCGGGATGGATTCCACCAAAAGAAGAGGCAAGGAATTTACCATTTTTTATAGATAGAACAAAAAATCATGCATTGCCCATATATTTGGACATCACTTTCCGTGGCCAACGTAAAATATCCATAATAAGAAAAATAGAGGGAGACATATGGCTTATGAATGATGAAATTAAGGATTATTTAAAGAAAAAACACGTACGCTATATATCAACAAGGGTTCATGAATTAGGTAAATTTATCGAAGTTAAGGGAGACTTTGTAACGTCTTTGCAGGAATGGGCGTACACTAAAGGATTTTAGAAGAACAATATTGTAAACTTTGAATAAATAGCAGTAGCATATTTTGCCGTTTTTTATTTATATACTTCCATGTATAAAATTATATTATATATATAATTTTTTTAATTACAATATTTGAGTGGAAACATTTCTAAGTTCACATATATGCATAATATATCCAATGTAATTATAAAGTAAAGTAATATAAAGATAACTTGCAAATTATTTAAAAAAATAAACATTCATTTATGTAAATAACTTGGAAAACACATTCCTAAGAATTAAAATCACAAACATTTTATCTTATTTATCTTTTTCCATGCTTAAATAAATCACACGAGAGCAACTGACACTAAAAACTATTAAATAAGTATGTTTTAAAAATAAATAAAGCTTACTATATGCATTGATTGTTATTTTATTAATCATTATAGACCAATATCTACCAATATGTATCAATAATTATCAATGTATAGTAACACCAATTAATCTCAACAACATAAATTCAATAATTTATTCATACGTGTCACATAACACACCAATTAATAATTTTAAATCAGTTAAAAATCATTATTTTTTTTTATGAATATTATTTAAATATATAAATAACTACAAGTTGTCGGCGAAACTTATTGGGCGAGGTGTATTTGGCATGAAGTACGTTTCATTTAGTCGCCGCTAGAGGCGCTGCTGACGGCGGAAGGTTTTATCTACGTAGCTATATAACATCCGCCCGGAGTTCTTTGGGCCTCTCCAAGATATTATTTTCGACTCGACCACACTTCGCCTCGCTCGAAACAACTTTTCTATATCTTAACGCGCCAATTAAACGCTTTGACACGGTTTTCAGAACGCTAGCAACGTTTTACGTAGTCATTTTTAGGTTATTAATACTTTTTATATTTAATTAGGTTAGATAACAATATACAATTTCATTACATTCGTAACTTTTGTAACTTTGTAAAGTCGTTAGAATCGAGTTTGACGGAATCGATATTAGAGCGTTTACGGCGGCGTTACGTAACATGATAAATTGTTATATACTTGTATTGTACACACGTAAAGATTTTCAAGGCCAAGTGCTTTCAGTGCGAGTGAGATTGACGCGTTTAGGCAACAACAAGCAGTAATAATAAAACAACGCAGGGTTGTATTAACAAATAGTTTTTATGTATAACGGCATAACATCGCGTTAGATGATTTATTGATACACATGTACCTAATGCTCTTATCTTTCATCTATAAATAGCTTGGGCAACCTATTGCTCTTATTATTTTATATATTACAATATATATAGGTGCCATCTATTAGATTGGATCGAATGTCGAATAGGACTCCATTTAATACTGAAATGAATGGAAAAGGTCACCGTGGTTGGCCTTAATGGAGTCGGATAGAATAATAAGTCGCAAATACGATGGTGTACATACATATACCATACATTTAGTTATGTTCTGTGCACCTACAGCCCACATGTGTCTCAAAAATCATTGGCAACCTTATATAGTGATATCACGGCCGATATCCGTGGTCACGGCATGTGATAATGTGTATACAGATAAATAATAACAAATGTATTCAGATATGATATATTTAGGATTCCTATAACGTTTACAGACCCTTACTTCAAACTTATTTCAGACCGGGGGAGATATCCATAAAGCATCAAGACCGCCTTCGTAACATTGTTTATGAAGCGTAAGCAATAAAAGTGAATGAATAAATGAATAGAGTATACCTAAATGGATAATATTAGACAATTAAAAGAATATAAGGGTTTAGGTTACTTGAAAATGGATAGATCATCAGATTTTAATCCCTATAGGCGTTATTTTTAACTGGTAGTTACATTCTTACTGATTTTAGTTATATAATGTACGAGCACATTGCACACGGCTTCGCTCGCGTCATACAAACTTACATCCCCCTTTTCACCACCTTAGAGTTTAAAATTCCACAAACCCTTCCTTAGTGCTCACCTTGAGTATAAAAGCGTTGATATGTCAGTCAGACAGTTGTCCTTTTTTATTTTTCATATATATAGATAGATATAAGTTCGAAAATCAGTTTAAAAGACTTAATTTTACAGAAACTTAAGAAAAAGCATGCATCAATATTAATTTAGATGGATGTTGGCTGAATTCACGAGTGTGCTAACCTAACTAAACCTATACAACGAGGTTTAGTCTCATTCTTCAACCCCTAATGGTGAAAAGAAGCTGCAATTGTCTCTTAAATATTTGATATGTCAAACACAAGTAGTTTTTGTTGTTAAGAAATAGCACGCGAGTATGAAGACCGCCTGATGTCAACTTGTTACTGTAATCCACAACATGGATGCTGTACATAAGGATGTAGTCCGAACGCTGAGTGTCCTGAATCTGCTAGCGAACGCATAATGACACCCAACCGTGATGCAGACAGTGATTAATAGCACAACTAGTGTTTGGGTACTGATCCAGCCGAACAGTACAGTTCTCCGTATATTCAATGATTTTCAGACACAAAAGGATAATTACCGCTATCGTAATACCCGGATTGGACCAGCCACTACCTTCCACATACCATCCCGTGACCAACTGTGTCACAGAGGTCGGTTTTGGATACGGGTTTTTATGGGTTGGTAGAACGTGAATTTGTTCGGCTGGGTCGGTGCCACCGTCACACCTATTTGTGCTGTGAAAAAGAAGTGTTCGCACTACTTGTGTTTCTGTAAGGGTATGATAGCCAGCACACACAGGACACGTGGCGTTCGATTTATGTCATCAAGAGTAGCACCGCATCTGTGGGTACAGATGTGCAGGGTTGCAGTAGCTACATACCAGCAGGTGGACTGCAAGCCCGTGTGCTACTTTATTACATAAAAAAAAATCATCCGCATTCTGTAAGTCGCAAGAAAAAAAATTCCGAGATTCGAATAGGCTACCAACCCGAGAATTAACGGCTGCACAATCAGGCACAAACATAATGAGTTTTACTAAGTAATTACGAGTAGATAAGCATTAACCGGTCTCGTTCGGGCATTAACGTTTCTTTAATGGTTACACAATATCGGTGGTAGAATCTATCCAGGTGCCCCCGGATGAGTACCACTGTTTCTGTTGTGAAATAGATCTTACGAGTTGTGTTTCAGCTGGAAGGATGTTTTAGCCGGCATGCACTGGATACATGAGGCGACCAATTGAGTCCTTCAAAGTTGCAGCGCACTCGTGACCGACTTCAAACAGAACGACAAGTTTGAGTCGGTTACAGTTTTCATGGGCAGCAGTAGACATTTAACATCAGATGAATTGCACCCCGTTTGCCACTCTAATTTACGTTTTAAAAAGTGTTATGACTTTATTGACCATCATATTTATGCAGCAAAATGACGCGCTAGTTTAATTAACAGATGTAATAAAAAAAACGTTGTCCTTCGCCTAAAGATGACCAAAAGTAAACAGAAGACCAATGTGTTAATAACACAAAATAAATCACGGATAATTCGAGTGCTTCGGCAGGATTATCGCGATGAAATCAACTGAGGAATTTATATTTTATGAATAACAATTTGTTTTCAATTATCAAACACCATTAGACATGATACTCAATAATATATGCATATAAGTTACTTATATACTGCTAATTAAAATATCCGAATCGTTTTCTGGGCAGTCGAATGTTCATTGTAACCGAATGGTTAGAATAATTTGCTTTTTTTCCGGTATATTCCGGTATATATATATATACATCTATCCTCGATATATACTGATAACTGACCGACTAACATAGATCTCAACGAGCTGCTTCTAGGACTGAAAATTTGCATACACGTTCCATTAGCACTGTAGGTGAGCACTAAGGAACGATTTTTGGGAAGGTGGTGAAAAGGGGTATGAAAGTTTGTATGACGCGAGGGATGGGCGATACGCTCGTAACATATATAAGGAAATATCAATAATTGGGGGTATTAGTAACCACGAATTGTATTTTACATTGACACTGTATATTGTTTGTTGTATAGCGCATATCTACAGTATGCGCTAGTACAATAAAAACAGAAAAATAGATGTTTTCTTTTATGTTACGATGAAGCACGGGCACGGGCATGCAGACTACCTGCTGGTAAGTAGCTATTGCAGCGCACGGGGTGTAACCACAGATGCGGTGCATATCCCTGAGGAGATACACCGAATGCCTCGTGTTCTGCGTATGCTGGCTATCACGCTCTTACACCGAAACACAAGTAGTGCGAACAATACTATTTCACGGCACATATAGGTGACGGAGGTACAGACCAAGTCGAATATAAAATTTCTACTACCCGTAAGGTTTTCCACACACGAAACAAATTAGAAAGTTTGTCTCGTTGCGGAAATCGAACCCACGATCTTGCATTTCACAGACAGGTTCATCACCGTCTGCGCCACGGAGGTCGTCAGATTAATGCCTCGAAAGCCGAACTGCTCATCGGGAATAAGATTTTT
>DWIE01001270.1:0-11226 GCA_018248235.1 Choaspes benjaminii
GATAATACATTTAAATAAACAAACATCGAGCACAAAATCTCTTGCGCTCTATTATATTAGTATAGATATATATATATATTAAGTCGAAAATCGAAATATGTACTTGCTGAATACAAATTGACACAAGCAAAGCCGAACACACAGCTAGTTACAACATAAGCGTCCAGCAATTAATTTACAAGATGTTTCTTTTCAGTCATGTCAGAGAGGACTTAAGAAATCTAGACTTGTCTTCCAAGATGATTTAGTGCTGGTTGTAAGTTACAGTCTAGTAACTTGGCACTGTTCCCCTTTACTTGTTTTCCTTAACGAATTCTTTCATATCATGCTGTCACTTAAATTAAATTCTGATATTATTGTAGAATTTTTTTTTCAATTTCGTATTAACAGAAACACAAATTTGTGTTTCTTAAAAATAAATATAAACAGAAAAAAATCGTTGCATAGTTTACGATCTTTGTTATATTTGAGCATTATTAGTTTATTTTGTAAACAATTTACAAATATGGATATAAAAATTGAAGGGTCCTAGGAATACAAAAAATCAAATTTTTTAAGTGCAATTTATAAACGGAACGATCACATTCCATTTTTAAAGTCTGTTTGTCTGCCTTACAATTATCCTCTACTGAACTAATTTTCACTTGCTTTATAAAAACTGCGTAACGAGCAACGTAACTTATTGCTCTGTTGGGTTTATTAACTATTTTTAGCTAGACTAATTACGGGTGATAGAACATGAATACGTTAACCTGGGTCCGCGGTACCGACGATCACACTTTTTGTGTCAAATAGAAGTGTCCAGACTACTTGTGTTTCAGTGAACGCAAAACACAAGGCATTCGATCCTATCCTCAGAAGTAGCACCGCATCCGTGGTTACAGATATCATGGGTTGCAGCAGCTAAGTAGCATCAGCTAGAATTTAAGCCCATGTGCTACTTCAGAACATAAAAATTACATCGTTGATATAAGAGATAATTTCTTTTTTATAATATGCGGAAGAAATTGCGGGAAATAAAAGTAAGTATTCAATGAGAAGTTATTTACTTTATGATACATCTCAAACCATGTATAACTTTCCTCACTTTTCCCATACACTGGTTTATTGCTCTTTCGTATAATAATAAAACTATTTTCAATAAATTCAGTAAATTGCATACTTCCTAGGCAGGATAATTACATACTTGCAGAATTGCCGCTTAATCTCTTAAAACCACAACTTTTTCTTATACCAATTAGGCGTCACTTAAAATGTCTCCTCGGCCACATAAAAATCGTAGCAATAAAAGTCAATGTAATGCTAAGATATCGCTTAACAACCTTAAAATATTCAGCGGATAGTCGGTAGGAGGAAATATAAGACGTAGAAATTTGCAGCATTTAAAACATACAGGTGGATATTTCGCGAGCTCCCATTTATTCGTTGTACATTATTCATGAAGCCGTGTCTTCGTAACGAGTCGGTAGAGCAAAACCTACCGTCGATAATGAAGTAAAGTTTTTATTCGGATACCAATTTCCTTCCTTTAATTTATAACGACTTCTAAGTCGAGCTAAGACTTTGTAATCTAACGCACGGAATTAATTCTTGTACATGTTTATATTTAGTGATGATGGATTTTACGCCGAAATATTGTATTACTGTAATAATAATATAATACTGCGGTTTTAATTCGTGTCATTCTATACTATACTGAATAACCATAAATACTAAGTTAGGCACATATTTAGTACACTTATAAATATTGGCACAAGAAGGTATACAATATGTAAGGTACATTTGGGTAGATAATAGGGAAGAAGGAAGCAGTTAGTGCACAGTTTGGCTTTATGTTGCACAAAGATAGCAAGAGAGTTCAATTAAATATTACATCTTAATTATCGATCATATTCGAGTAATGGAAGTCGGGCGTTAAGTTCGTAGAATAATAGCCATAGTGAATATTATTTACTATTAAAAATATTATAATAGTTGCAATGACTCAGTGTGGTGCAAAAGAAAGAAAAGTATTGCACTAATCTCGATAACAGCGCCATCTACTGAGTCCAACTATTTATCATAGTCATATACAAAATCCTTAAATTTGCAATAATAAGAATAAGGCCACTTATAACAGTAAAAAGTATCATATATCTAAAGTTGGGCCAAGCAAGATATGTACAAAATTTTATTGATATCGGTTCAATAACTTTATAGATCAGCATGGGTGTACATCATAACTCGAGCTTTTTCAAAATATTTATTACATTATATATAAAGATAATTTACATCGAAAGTACTCATTAAAGCATCGAGATTTTAGATCTGGTCTGCTCATAATAAAATGATAATAATAATAACGCAGGCTTTCTACATTCATACTAAACTTACCATGATGAAAAATGCGTTCACGGAAAATTCTATTATGACATTTAAAACACAACATTAAAATTTTCATGTGATAGTAACCGCAGGTATTAAAATGTGAAGGCAATATCAATGAAAATTCTATCTTTTATACCGATAAAAACATTACTGAATGTTACTTAACAACGGAGATAAGTGTGGATTCTATATTCTCTGTGGGATTCCACTCTATTGTTATTCACAAAGTGAGGAATCTACATTGATATTCCGATGAATAATACCGTCATCGCTTTAGTCTACCCTCTAGGTCTTAAAACGAGGTACTTGAAAATAAGTATCTTCAATGTTTACTGAACTTTAATACTTATTTCAAAACGTACTTTTTCCTATTACGAGTAAATGGGTGGGTAGTCATTCTTTACACGAAGTTGTAGGCAGAGATGAATTTCATCCACTTTTGGTCAGTTACCCAGGACCCAATGCTCGACAGCCGCGCTTGTGATCACTGACCTACACTGGGGCAGTTTAATCTATACTTCTATATAAATATCTAGAGTCTGTCTGTACACTCAATTATTTTATAAAACTTTATGATAAATATTCATTTTATGACTGACTAACATCGATTCTACCATTTTTAATTTTTTGTCTGTCTCCTGTTTGTATGCTTTTGAATTACAAATTAGAAGCAGTGTCAATGCAAAAATTTTTTCAACTAAATCTCTATTAATCCACATGGACTCCGTGCAAAAATTGCATTGTAATTTAATGCAATAATTAATTCAAAATGTTGATTAAATTGATTTAATCGATACAACAAAGGTAAATAAAGTATTTGAATCAAATTCTTTAGTTCAAATGTGGTTTCATATTTTGATACTTGAATAAGTTCAAACTTTAATTTGTAAGTTCGAGATAGGAGATGTTTACCGGTAAAATAAAGCTCTCGACTTGAACATTCGTGGCTTCATTGGCGTAACGCTTCTTACTTGCGAAGGGTTTCAATTTTAATTAGCTCTCACCTTCAAGCAGATCAATAAGACTTTTTTTCTTTTCTTTGATTGACTTCATGAAGTACTAGAGTACCATATTTATGGTCTCGTCAATTTTAGTAAAATTATCAAACAACTTCAAAAATATGAGTACAGATACTTTCGGCTGCGACTATTATCAATTTATAAGTGTAAACTAAATAATTTTAATTCCATTTTATTACATTCCCGTGTTATGTTTATTTATTTCTCAACTATATTAATTAAAAACTTCGAAGAAGAATCATCAATATTGTATAATCCAATAAAAGTTATATAAATATATAATATAAATGTATTATATTAAAAAATCCCGACGAGTAGGAAATCTTTTTGTCGTCAAACAAAAAATATATGGCAGAATAGCCGAGTAAAAGTTATAGCACATTATAAAGCAATCCAGGGGTGCACAACATCGGAACTCTGCAGTGCAGAGTGACCTCCTGGATTTATGGGCAGGCCTGCGAGCGGGATCCGACGGAGTGATCGCGTCGACGGCCCGATCCCTAATAAATAACTGCAGCGCTCTTTACAGCACATAAACCGTTTTAGTCCGGTTTTTTGGAGTAAACCGCCCTAATACACAATCCCTGATAGTAAATTCAGGATACCCGGACCGGTAAGTACAGTAAATAAATGAATATTACTACCGGTCCACTTAAATTTGGGAATTTAATGTTGAATCTTATATTCTTCCCATTTAAGGAAACGTTCATCTATATATTAACTAATATAATAAAAGGGAAGAGATGTTTTTGTGTGGTACGTGGTAACCTCTGGAAATACTATTCGAAAAATAATTTTTGTATATGATAACCAAAATCATGGGGAATATTATAGGCTATAGAGCATTAGGCTGAACTTCTCAATCCATAAATTTCGTTTTTTGAAAAGTAAGTTGCAAGAAAAACGCCCAAGGACTGCTTTATCTACATGCACTGGCGTAATTGTTAGTGATACTTAAATACAATGTTCTACAAAAATATTGCGCCTATATACATCTATAATATAAATATAAAATATATAAAATGTACGTGATACGTTATGCCTATGTCTTACACATAAGGCTCAATTATCTATAAATATAAAAAGGATAACTAACTGACAGATCAACGCTCAGCCCGAACTACTATGCTAGCCACAATTTCTAAAAAAGTGCTGCATCGTACCCTTCATCATAACTCAAGAAAAAGTAGGGCTAAGTATAAACAAAAGCAATTAATAATGTGTGTGTCTATGTGTATCTGTATCCGTATCTGAACCTGTACCTTTATCTGTATCTGTATTTTTCAACAATATATAATATAAAAATAATCGATATGGACACATTACAATCATATACTTGAATGACATTCCTATTTCCTTCAACAGAAAATTCACCTAAGAAAGCGTAAAAACAAAAAAAGCATCGGATAAGTTGGACTTGCGCAATTAGTGTTCCTTGTTGTAGGTACACCGCAGAGATTTTAAAATTACCAATGGTAGCGCAATCGTGACAATTTTTATTTAATGAAAAGTCATTTTACACTGACAATACCACGGTTTAGGAGTTTTATTCTGAATGTTGGAAACATTTTTTTTTACTAGAACATATTTATTGAACCAAAACAGTTTTCATATTTGACCGATATTACCTATTTGTATATTAAAGTTTATAATTCTGTAGATGCCCTCTGGGATAATTGGCGGAGATAGATAGATGGGCATAAAGACAGTCTCGGAAGTAATTCTAGACGGCCACTGATTGTATAATTACTTTTTATCTCAAATTATACACAACTTTCGCGCAAAATACAAAAAAAAATGAATATTATCATCGTCTGAAGTATTTGTATCTTTTTTTTCAATAACTAACCTAACTCAGAACAAGTTAAAACCAGCATGGACTGCGAATGAACCGAATGGAATAAACTGCTAAGATAACAAGATAATAGTGTCTAGAGTAGTTTCCTATTGCGAGTTAGCTAAAACAATTTAATCTTGTCAGCTCCGTGGCCTCCAGTTTCCGGGTACTTTTTAATCGGTTAGAGTTTCTTTGTCAACTATCCTGGGGCAAGGCGACCGTTTACTCCGTACTTGCTATGTATTGTATATGTATAGGGTTAAGACAATTAAATATTTGACATTAGATAGTTGATTATGCTTTCACTTAAATAGTTATATAAGTGTAATGAAATAATAATAGAATATGTCATCAAACATAATTGTAAGTTGATTTTGTTTCTAGAAGATTTAAGTAAATCAATTGTTATATTTTTTTAAGCCTGAAGTTTACAGAGACCGCGGAAATGTAGGAGATCTGATCTTATGCATTATTATCAACAGCGATCTGCAAGGAAGGAGGGTTTTTTCTTATAAAGGTAAGTTTAATACAGTTAATATCCTAAAGTACTTATTTATACTTTCCTGATAATTTGACGGAGCTCGTTAAAAGCTTCCAATAATAGAGCTAAACTAATAGATGAATAAATATAAATAAAATTACACAAATACGAATCCTACTTCGGTTAGATTCTCAATGTGAACGTATTATAGAGTATAAGCGTGCCATTACACCCACATAAGCCATTCAACGCGGCTTAATACCAAGATTTAGAAATGCATTTATTACTAAGTACTGGTTGAATTAATAATAAAGAAACAGTGTACAATATACAGGGCACAATTAAACTTCAATTCGATCAGCAATCTGTGGCTATCAAGAAAACTCATGTATTTTGGGAATTGATTGTCAGAGGAACAAATGTAAATCATATTTCAAACTCGGACAAAGACGAGAGTATTTTCCATGTTTGCACTAATTAAAAAATTGAATTTGATTTCCATATCAATAACAAAGTACTTAATAGTATTAAAGCAAATATTCAATATTATATGTATCACACGAGTATATTATATGTTATGTTTTTGACAAGTTCCTCCAAAGTTGACTTAGCTGGTAGTCAGGGTCACCGCCAGCTGTTTAAGGCGTGGAGTGGGCGAACAGCATTTCATCCACCACTTCAGCCTCCGAGATTCGCCGACAACTTGGATCATTTCGTTTTCCCTACTTGGAAATACAGCAAAATTCACGCAAACTAGAATGTAAGAATGAAATTTAACGACTATCCTTAGTTGGCGGTTCACCGCCATCAGTAGACCTACTCGTTTGTTAATTGTGAATTCATTTACATGGTTAATCAAAATACTCCAGCATTCTTCAGATTAGGCAGGGTTCGGAAGATAACTAATTAAGGATAATATGTTTTGAAATCTAAAACTGGCCCGTCACTCGTTCCAAGAATATGGCGTAGACATTTATCTATAATAATATGAATCAAAACAGTATACAATAGAAACAGTAACCGTATCCTGTTTGTAGTAAAAAAATCTCTTACGATATGACGTATCCCTTTTTCAATCCTATCTTATTATGTTTTAATAAACAGCGTAATCGCTATTAAAGCCTTTCAAGAAAATCTTTAATTAATTTTGTACTTTGCCACTACTAAAGATTCTACAAGTCACCGTACGTTCATACCTTTATGAAGCCTTCGTTTTATAGAAAGCAAATAATATTCTTTAGAAGTTATGTTTCTACCTTTAAGCATTAATCAACATAGATCACCGCCGTCAGACAAAAGGTTCACTAGAACAACGGAACAACCACAAGATACACAATGGACACACGCTTCAGTTATCGACGGAAACGGGTGGGCAGAGAATATTTACTATCTCTATGTATATTACCTCTATTCAATAGCTTATTCAGAAAGTATAGGAACAAACCAAGCAATGGAACACAACATACGTACACTCAACTATTGTGTTTACTGTATGTACAAATTAAAAACTCTTGAAATAGTGCAACAAACGTGCCTCAACAGCTTTTTAAGTAAAAGGAAGACCACCTAGCGTAACATAAGATGGCACTTAGTGGCTGATGAGCTGTTGATGTGTACAAGCTGCAAACAACTTCCCATGGTAAGTCGATAGTTTCCCACGGGGTGAAGGGAATATGTAAGACAGGACGCGTAGGCTATTGTTTACTTTCGTCGCAAAATCATGTAGACTCTTTGAGTAGATAAAATTGAATAGAAACATAATTATAACATAATAAACGTAAATATCAAAGACACCTTAAGTTTTTATGTTGAACTAGCACGAGTAACGAAAATAGCAAAAATATTAAACTTTTGTTTCCTGTAACAATAGTGCAACCTTGCATCAATTGAAGGTTGTTTCTATTAAAATGTATGTATAATGTTTTATATTTCATAGATTTAAATTATTCTACGTCCGCTACGTCCTATATACCTTATATATAGGTCAATCTTGCACTGAAGAACCACAAATTTATTTATCTCAACACAAATCTTAAAACGCTTTAGACGGGGGGTGATTTTAAGTTGAAGCGTTTTATGTTCAAATGGCTAAGTTGATATTCACATGACAATATAAACATAAAAAAGATACAACAACATTTATTTATTTTATTCTTAATTTTGTTTTATTACTGTTATTTCCTCTTTTCTTTTGTAATTGTGTTTTTTTGCACGGCCCTTTTATCTTCTCTCACTTCCCTAACTTTAACTGGCTGATAATGCTTTTAGCATTAAGTTCGCCGCTTGTCTCGTATATATCTTTATACGGTACAATAAAGAATAAATAAATAAACAATACTGTTTCATATCATCGCATTATTTTTTTTCATATCCAGTGCTTTCGAGCACAGGAACATAATTATATATCAGAATATACATATAACAAAATTTTACAGTAGAGCAAAACCAAAAGCGTAGAAACACATGCTTATATGCAATAGTACAATATAACAAACAGATGAACGCAAACAGAAATACGGGTAAACAGTACAGTAAGGTCTAATGCGTCTATTGTCGGGCATGACATAATTTGGTTTTACGATCTTTCAAGATACCAGATAAGAACTATGTAAAGCGCTCACCTTGGAAATGGAATGTTGCGGCTTGTCGGCACTCTGGGTAACTTTGCGTTTAACAATTCTGTGTATCATTACCGATTACGTAAATGTGCCTGCAAAAATGTATCGCAAAATTCCGAATATACCATCGACGTTTAAAGTCATTTATAATAAACATTTTAGGAACAATGCAGGTTAGACATAGAATGAGGAAGGTCCTCTATTTTATTAACTAATATGTTTTATCCGCTACTTAGTCTGAATGATTTGGGCCTATTAAGGAAATATCTTACATACCTATATGAGCAATTCTGATGTATCAGTTATAGCATTTAGAAATTTCATCAAAATCGGTTTTTGCGTTCTATTAGTTCATCTTCACAAATTTTCGTTTTCATAACATTGATATGATTTACAAATTTTATCATCTAATCCTTAGCACAATCAATATAATATATCAATAATAACTGCGTGACAAATAATGTAATTATTTGTAGGTATATAAACAATTTAACTCGTCGTGTCTGGTAAAAGCTTTGCCATGAAAGCAAAACAACTAACAGAACTCTAAGTCTAATTACAGGAATCCTGGGGATTCGCTGCGGTTCACAGGAAGTTGAAAAAAGCCCTATTAGTGCAAGCTAATAGGTTCTCTGGCACGTCGGTTGTGTTAATACAAACAAGCTTCTTGTACCCGGCAGTCCTTTTAGAAAAATATTAACTGCTAAATAACTTGATTAAATCTAAAAAGTCTCCCAGGATTGTACTTATATGTGACTATAGTAAAAAATTTGGAAGTACTACTTGAAAACTATTACTTGCTACTATTACTTGAAAAAGATTGTTTTTTCTAATAATCATTCGAATACAGCATAAAATAATCGTCGGGTATCGCAATCTAATAAAAGGCGGAATTTTCACGTAACGCCCACCATGTTTATCATTATGTAATATGATTGATGATGATTGTAATAGATAATCTACACTATTTTAATGTAATACATTAGACGACAGAATTTCCGTAATCGAGAGTTAAAATCGCACTCACGAACATTCTAGAAAAATACGCAATTTTTCTACTACAAATTGCCCTTACTAGATCTTAACGTAAGATGACGCAAAGATTTCAATCCATTGCAGTATCAATCTTTGCATATGAACTTTCACGAAAATATACATGAGATAACAGAACAACCTTTTATAATTAATAATTGCCAATACAGCACACAATATGGAAATTGGTACACAGGAAATCAATAATCAGAAAGTTGGTTATGAACACATTGAACATTTGAACCTTATGTGGCTTACGTTCGTTCATCAATCAATTTCAACGCATCGACGTGGTTAATTGAATTCTTGCAGATTTGGTACCTTTTATTTGAATTTTTATAAGTACGCTTCATACCTGACATAATAACGATGAATTACCTTATTATACATACGTTAATTGCAGTATATTATATGAGTATTAGAAAATACAATTTGTATAATTGATGTAATATATGACCTCCGCTTAAGTTAAAAGGTAATAACTATTAAATGTCGTACAATCAAGCAATAGTGACGTACAACAAAACTTAGTGACTGGCTGCATACGCAGTAAGCCCAGACGATTCCTTTTATAGTGCTTTTTTATTATATTAAGGAAAACAATCTATATATTAATACGTGAAGCGAAAACTTTGTATCGCTTTTTAAGAAAATTAACTAGACGGACACGTGTGAAATTTGGCCCAGTTAAAGTTTATATGCAGTTCAGAAAACTAATATTTTTATATATAATAATATGCATTATAAAATAAAATAAATTGGTTACAACAACATTATAGACACCACTGCGTATACTCCTTTGTTTTGTGTTAACTGTGAAAATGGCCCAACTTCGACCACCGGCGACCTTTAGTATAACTAAATAACATATAAAATACATTGGAAAGACAAACAATTTCGAGCATTAAATACAGTTATGATAAAGAATCAAAGATAATCTAACAACCATAAGTTAAATATCAATGAATATTCTACTGAAATATTCATTGATATTTAACTTATCTACTACCTATGCCGATACATCGAAAAATATCGGTCAAGTCGAAATTGCGAAACATTGCGACCCACTTCAAAGGACGGCAGTGTTTGACATTATAATCACGGCTCCACTCGACCCAGGCTATCATTTTTCTTCCCACGTTCCAAACGTAACATTGCATTATCGAATCTTTTATTATATTGTTGTTGTAGGGTTGCCATGTTCCTGTATATTCTGTTAAAAACAGCGAACTGTGTGATAATTACAACTGCTGTGTTGTATACGTATACGAATGAATGATTAATAGTAGAATAATACTTATCATAACACAGAGTAAAAACGTAAGGGTTAACATACGATTCTAGGTTAATATAACTATAGTTATAGATAACTCATGGTATTTACGTAGGCGGACAGTCCGGATAAAACCGAAGTAATTGACTACCCTACCAGTACGTATTGGAAGGCGTTAACTCGCTCCCGTCACTAACTTACCTTGATATTGCATTCCAATGAGCAGGAAACAACGGTTGAAAAATTCTACATACTTATAAAGGGTATTTATATGTCACTTTGACTAAAAACCAAACGTTTGGACCGTCGTATTTGGGAAGTAGCTATCTATACGTCGCCACACAATATTGGAGACGTTGTTAAGGTCATTAGGGCTACTTATCCTGCCGAAAAAAAACATTATCTATATTTCTAAACCACCTTGGAAACCAACAAAAGGAAGCATCAGCAACATCATTATCATTAAAGTCATCATTGACGCAGATGTAAAATGTTATAGAGTATTTTTATTTATTACTTTTAACGAATAGAAAAGGGTAAATGCTTAGAGGCCAAAATCGATTTTAGTGTCAGGTAAGTAGCATTTAATTTGACAACCT
>DWIE01001271.1:0-11223 GCA_018248235.1 Choaspes benjaminii
AATAGCTAATCTGAATACTATCAGGTAGACTGCAAACCCGTGTGCTATATCATAACAAAAAAATATTCTTCGAATTTGTGAAAAAAAAAATCATAAACAATCCCTTGGTTCAGTGACCGCAGGCGCGGTCGGTGAACAAAGGGTCGTTAGGGTTCAATTCCCGGGTCTGGTAAAATACTATCATGTATTTTCCAACTGAAGGAAAGCGCGCAAACCAAACCGTCGAAGTAGACCAATCAAACTATAGAGGTCCATTTCACCCTTATCTACTATCAATGGTTACGCTTAAAGAATCATTGGAGGGTTAGACACGCATTGCGAGCTCCACATTGTTGGAATATGCAGATGCACGCCATTTAAAAACTCCCCTCGTGTGACATCTTGACCCGGTTATCGTGATAGATTGATTTCGAGTAACATTAACGTAGGAACATTATTACGCGGCGATGCAATTAGTTGCTACATTACAACCATTGCCCTTTGCAGCTGGGTTTGTTTATATTATTATATGCGACTACGCATATCGGTTATCGGTGATGGACGCGGTTATGTTGAGTACCACTCGTGTAATGCAGCTATATAATTTTATTTTTTTAATGAAAAGTAGAGTAGCAAACGGTAATGCAGTTCATCTGATGGTAAATGACCACTACAGCCCATGAAAACCGTAAGCGAATCAGTACAGACCTATCGATCTTTTCGAAATCGGTCACAAGAGCGTTGCTACTCTTGAGGGCTAAGTTGTTCCCCTCAATCATCCAGTGCGTGCCGGCTGCCACACCCTTCAAGCTGAAACATAACTCATAAGAGCTATTTCACAGCAGAAATAGATGTGGTGGTGGTTCTCACCAGGGCGAATCTGGGTAGATTCTCCCACTGATAAGCTATATAAAAAGGGAGCGAAATATCCTTTTTTACGCTATGAAGTAGCACACGGGCTTGCAGTCTACCTACTAATAGCTACTGCAGTCCATGACATCCGTAACCATAGATGCGGAGAGCAAGAGAAGCATCTCTTGACGACATAGATCGAAACCCTCGTGTTCTGCATTTGCTAGCTACACCAAAATACATGTAGTGCGAACACTCCTGGTTCACGGCACAAATAGATGTGAAAATGGTACCGACTTAGTCGAACCACCCGTTAGGTTATTCCAGACTCGAAACAAATTAGAAAAATTCATCTCGCCGTGGGAATCGAAACTGTGATCTCACGTTTCGCAAAGTGGCTCATCACCGACTGCGCCACGGAGGTCGTCAACTCCTTACAGAATATCAGTATCATGGTTAATGCTGAAACCACTATCCATGAGTGCTTTCTATGTACCATCGATCCATCTATCAGCCTTTCTGTGTCCACTGGTGGACTTAGGCCTCTCCTAGGCCCAGGCCTCCTTCTAGATACTCCCATAGTAGGCGCCACTCCGATCGGCACTGAGCCTTTTGCATCCAGCGGTTTCCTGCTGCCGTCTTGTCTACCTTGTCTGGGGACCGCCCCATGTTTGTTCTTTCGAGACGTGTTCGCCAATCAAGAAACTTTCGACCCCAACTGCTATCGTATCTACGAACTTTGTGCCCTGCTCATTGCCAGTTCACCTTGCAAATTTTAAAAGCATATGTTAAAATAAATAATAAATAATTTATTGATAGTAGAACCTATCCAGGTTCGTCCGGGTGAGTACCACCACCACACCTATTTCTGCTGTGAAGCAGCTCTCGTGACTTGTGTTGCAGCTTGATTGGTGTGGCAGCTGGTACACACAAGATACATGAGGCGACCATCTTAGCCCTCACGCACTTGTGACTGAGTTCGAACGGAACGATGCGTCTGTTTAGAATCGGTATCGGTTGCCGTTGGGCTGCAGTGGTCACTTAACTCAGGTGAACTGCATGCCCGTTCGCTACTCTACTTTCCATTAAATAAATTAAGTTGTGAGAATTACTTCCTCTTATTACTTATGAGCACAACTAAGTCCGTGCGGGAATTAATGAATTTATTTTTAAGGGTTATAAAAATAAGCTAAATATTATTAATAAGTAAATATTGTACATAGGATTCTATTAACAATTCATTTAAGCGACCTCGGTGACTTAAAATAAACATTATATTATATTAGGTTGATTGGGAGAAATAAATTCATGCTAATATTGTGTTTACCTTTAGCTATGATATATTTGTAGTTATTTAATTTATAATTGAACTTTATCATAAGAATACATAAAGTGACATACACGCATGTATTTATCCGAAGACAAAGGTGAAGATCAGTCACGTTTCGTTAGTTATGTTTAGGTTCCATGTAATAGCTGGTAGGCCGACACAATACAATATAATAGCTAGCTTACAAACTTACAATTGAACTATTACTTCACATAAGCTATTCCATAAACATTAGAGAAACACATATGTTAACTATATTTTCAGTAACTTGTATTAAGGCTGTAGGAACACAATGTACAATATACCTACAGAGCGCGCTGGAGAGGGTGAGTCACACCGTGGAACGGCAGACTAGGTGTCAGTATTGATTTTTCTCCGCCGGCCTCAAATCAGAAGCCACGTACAGTTGGTACATTGGAATGCCCACGTTTTAGCGTAAAACGGGTGATAAATACAGGGACTCTTTACTTCATAGGCATTATTAAACAGGTGTATTTGTTTGTTTGTATATAAAGAGATATATGGAACTACTAAATGGATTGTATGAACTATTCCTTTAATAGAGAGATCAAAATAAACTATCCATTACTTTGTGCATAATCCTATTAATGTTATGAACGCGAAATTTTTATGGATGGATGGATGTTTTTACTCTTTCACGCAAAAACTACTGGCCGGATTTTGATGAGACTTTACTATATTACTATAACTTATACAGCAGAATAACACAAATACATATATGTATAATACGTAAAGATATAATGTAAATCGAAATCTACGCGTCTAGGAAGTCACGGGAAAGTGCTAGTAAATAATTTCATCACAAATACACGAGTAACTATAGAACACGAGGCGTTCGATCTATGTCGTTAAAGTAACACCGCATGTGGTTACAGATGTCATGGGCTGCAGTAGCTACTTACATGTGGTAGATTGTCTAGACAGAATAGACAATATTAATTGCAAATATAGTAAATGTATTAATAGTAAATGTATTTATTAGTTTGGTTTGTATATACGTGTTTATAATGTATCTATTGTAATGTGATGCATGTGTGCACAGCGGTGGTGATTAAATGTTTCTTTCTTTCTTTCAAATGATAGCATATTGAACAGCTTGATTTTAAGAGCAGCGACGCCTCTGACTCATCTTGGATTGTAGTTCCATTGCTGGATACAATCGTTGTCTATCTATCATTATATAGGTACAAATCAATAAATGATAGTTCCTGCACATATAAATACCTATTATCGATCCTATCTGTTCGTAAAACTTGTGACTTGTTTTCAACAATGGAACTCTGATTCATGCGTCGGCCACTTGCGGTTAAATATGTCGCATGACATATATCAAAATCGCGTTGAAAGTTAGCATTGAAATTTCTACAATATTTAATTGTTTGCCAAATACGAAAATGACACGTAACTCCAGCCAATGTATTTAATGTGCCAATTCAATATTGCCATCACATTAGATGATTACTTAATTTTAACATGACCGATTAGCTAATTGCGAGAACCGAACGACAATGAATGCGACATCTCATCGTCTATATTATTCTAATAAAAATACATTCGCATTACAAGTGAATACGTCTGAGTCATCCATTGTCGAGATTTCTTGGAATAGTAAAATGAAAGCGCCCTGCGCTATTCAAACAACCCGGAATCGATTATAACATTTCCCTTTGTCGTTACAGAAATCAAAACAGAAGTCATCAGCGAGGCTAAAGTCGAAACGGAGAGCCAGCTGGAGGAAGACATGAAGATCGAACACGACACGCGAGCCACGCGCACCACCAGCATCGACAGCGATAACCGCTCAGACAGGAGCGAGGAAGATGACTCGCGCAGATCCCGTAAACGAGCTGCCTCCACCTCGCCTTCTCCCATACATATAGACAAGAGAATAGCTCGCTTCGAGTGCCCCAAGTGCCGACAGCGATTCGATTCCATCAACGCCTTTGAAATCCACCGATACACGGCCCACGGAGAAGATGCCAGGACTGGCTACGACGATATCGCTTTGGTCGACTTCTCCAGCAAAAAATATCCTGAGATTGCTCGGGGTCTTTGTGAACGAAACGCCCATATTTCCATCTCTGAACAACGGTACAGATGTGAATCGTGCTTGCGCGATTTCCCAGGTGCACAAGCATTAGACATTCACAAGAAGACATGCACTGCTTCTACAAGAATGTCTAGTCCTGACAGGGATCGCAGGGAGGATTTCTTCGCAAAACTGGATCTCAGAAACAGGTCGTTTGGAATCCCAGGAACGTTGACACCACCGATGGATCGTTTTACCCCAAAATTTGACGAAGGACATCTGGCAACAAACGGCATCAAACATATTGATGCTGCAAGAGACTTGGCAGACATTCAATCGATTTTAAATGTCACCTCTGCTGGCAGCTTACTAGAAAGATTGACGGGAACTCGAGTAGCTTTGGAGAGTTCAGTGCTAACACCACCTGATACAATAGCTAAAGAACGGGAGCAGGAAGAGACGCAAGACAATTTCGCTGCTGAATTTCGACGAATGAAACTGCGAGGCGAATTCCCGTGTCGATTATGTCCTGCGAAATTTCCCAATTTAAGAGCTTTGAAGGGACATAACAGAGTACATCTTAGCGGAACTGGGCCTGGCCCTTATCAATGCAACATGTGTCCGCATGCCTCCCTAGATAAAGCGGCTCTAGTCCGACATATGCGCACTCACAATGGGGACAGACCTTATGAATGTGCCGTGTGCAATTATGCTTTTACAACGAAGGCAAACTGTGAACGGCACTTGCGTAACCGACACGCAAAAGTTACGAGAGAAGACGTCAAACGCTCAATAATATATCACCCGTCAGAAGATCCTAACAATGATGAGGTAAACTCTAAAATCGCTCGTGAAGAAGTGAAGCGGTCACTGGCATTCCATACTCCTGAGGTTGAAAGACGCACTGAAAGCACAGGGCGAGATACACCTCTCACGCATTACACACCCACCTTCATTACCGACAGACATCCTGTCACTGCTCTAACAGCAAAACCTCTAAACCCATTGACTGAAATACCCACTGTGACCCCTAAAGAACCAGAAGTACCTTTACCTAGGATCAAAGTAAAAGGAATAGGTCAGTTGACACAAATACCTGAATTCAGACCACCGGAAATTCCCTTCAAAACAAATGACATGCAACCCCTACCTGAACCTTACGATGAAGAAGCACCAGTAGATCTTAGTACTAATGACAACAACAACTGCGATGTACTTGATCTGAGTAAGAAGAAGCGTGACGTGGACGATTCAGAAATCAAAGTTCCACAGAGGCCCGCTTTTGAACAGAGTGCTGCTTCCGCCGCTGCAACCGCATTTGAGAAAACAAGATTCCTGCTGGCTCAACAAAGACTTTTTGAATCCTCCTTGCCTAAAATTGATCCCGCTTACTACGCATCTCAGTTAACGCAACTTTACGCCGGCACTGTACCAGGATTGCCTGGCTTACCCTTACCACCATCCTTTCCTATTAACCCTTATTTTCTACCGACATCTTTTTTTCCCCACCCAACTGACTCACAAGAGGTTGCCGAAATAAAACAACGCATTCAAAAAGAAATCATCAGAGGTCTCAGCATGTCTGGTGGCAGGCTTGTGACAAATGAGCCAGAAACTCAGCCAAAGCAGGAACCTGAAGATGAGGACCAAAAGCCCATGCCACAAGTAATTGACACTTCGTCTACGCCACCACCACTACCCGAATCTCCTCGGCCAGTCAACAATAATCTGGTGCCTCAGACAGACTCTGTGAAAATGGTGATCAAGAATGGGGTCCTCATGCCTAAACAGAAGCAACGGCGCTACCGTACCGAGCGCCCGTTTTCTTGCTCTCAATGTTCAGCGCGCTTTACTTTACGTTCTAATATGGAACGCCACGTGAAGCAGCAGCATCCTCAACACTGGAGTTTCCGTAGACCAGGCCCGAGAGCGCCTCCACCCTATCCTTCGAGCGACGCCTTAACAGATCGTGTCAAATACGCGTTACTGGCGCGCCACCTTGAAAGACCTTTGCAGCAAAGTGATAGCTCTCCTATAAGACGAGACTCTGACGAAGTTGCTGACAATGAAGAAGATGAAGATGATACTCTAGTTATAGATGAGGAACCTGAAGACGGAAAGTCCGATGAACACACCGCTGCCCACCGAGCTGCTGCAGAAATATTGGTGGCTTCCCAGCAACAAGAGATGACAAAAGACTTTGATCTTAAAATAGCTGGTAATCTAATTAACAAACCCATCCCCATTAACAATGATAAAGTTGAAGCAGCAAGTGATTTGACGCCTGCACACGAACCATTACCAGTACCTGTGGTTCCAACCCGCAGTGACGAGGAAGAAGATGAAGAAGGACTCGTTGCTTCAACCAGCGAGGGGAATAACTCTGGCAGCGATGAAAATAAATCCGAGTCTGACACCGGCAACCAACCACCAAAAAAGAAGTCCGCGTATAGCTTGGCCCCTAATCGGGTGTCCTGTCCGTACTGCCACCGCAAGTTTCCGTGGTCGTCGTCTCTCCGCCGCCACGTGCTCACCCACACCGGACAGAAGCCATTCAAGTGCCCGCACTGCCCTCTCCTCTTCACGACCAAGTCCAACTGCGACCGCCATTTGCTGAGAAAGCATGGCGGATCGGCGAGAGCTATACTGGCTGAACCGATCCCGGATCCGGTGGCTGCACCACAACCATCAAACGACTCCCGTGCGGTCCCAGATAGGCCTTTCAAATGCGCTTCGTGTCCCACCAGCACTTTTTCTTCAATGGAAACCCTGAAGAAGCATATGTCTTCTCGCCATGGCACAGGCGACTCTCAGCCTTCCTCTCCGAACCCAGATAATGAGGAGTCTACTGATGGCAGCTTAGTTTTCAAGTGCCATCTTTGTGAAGCGTCCTTCAACGACCGGAACGGAGCGCTGGGTCACCTGGCAGCTAACCACACTGCTGAATACGATTTGCTGGTCAGCAAAGGTGCTTTGGATGCCGCCAGCGACCGCAGCGAAAGTGCTGATGATGACGAGCGGGGAAAGTTTCCAGATCACGCTAACCGAAAGGTAAGTCAATTGTATTCTTATCTAAAGTAATGTTTGAGGACTTCGAGGGTTCGCCCAGTACTTTTGCTTGTTATTGAAATATATGCAATGGTGGTAACGCATTGGCAACTTCTGTGATGTAGCGAGTGCTCATTAGCGACGTTGATCAGTTACAGGCCTCCCCTCTGCTTGTTGATCACCCCAATCCCACAAAAAATAGTTAACTGCAGCTATGTCATGTTAAGAATTTGAATGTGACTATGGTAACCAGTATCCATTGATAGATAGATAGATGATTTGTTTATTTTTTCGTTAAAGGGATATCAGTCGCCATATATAAATTCATATTATTAATCCCCAGGTTGTATGCGCGTTCTGTGTCCGCCGCTTCTGGTCGGCGGAGGACCTGCGCCGCCACATGCGCACGCACTCCGGCGAGCGGCCGTTCGCGTGTGACCTCTGCCGCCGGCGGTTCACGCTCAAGCACAGCATGCTGCGCCACCGCAAGAAGCATCGGGAAGAGGTCACCGATGACGAGGAAGCCACACCGCCGAACACCCCCGAGAATGCCACTAATGGGTAAGTTATAATTTTCTTTTATGGAAATTAGAGTAGCAAACGGACATGCAGTATACCCGATTTTAAGTGACCACTGCAGCCCATGACACGACCTACCGAAATTCATTCTTCTGGTCGAAATTGATCATTAGTGCATTGCTACTTCTGAAGGCTAAGATAACATCGCCTCATGTATCCTGTGTGAGTTGTCTGCCACACCCTTCCATCTGAAACACAACTCATAATAGTTTCAACAGGAAAAGGTGTGGTGGTGATACTTAGTAGAGTAAATCTGAATAGAATTTTACCACCAATGTACTTTTGTGGGGAAGAAAATATTAATCAAAGTATTGAAGTAAGAAAAGTGTTATTTGTGTTCATTAAAAAAAGAAAAAATAAAGAATGAGAGACAAGACAGAAATTATCTTATGAAAGTTTGTCAAAAAATTGGAAAATAAGATTACCATTGCCAATTTATTTAAAATACTTGTATGTTCCTTTCTACGGTCTAAATCTTTGGTATGAACGGAATGATAAACAGTTATTTTGATTTTAAGATAATCTGGACAACGATAAAATACATTACATCTTTTAAAGATATATATTTGAAAATGGAATTATTTGTTATTGCTTTAGAAATACTTAATTTAATTGTTTGTCATAGATATCGCTACCAAGACGACGACGGGTCCGGCAACGAAATCCCCAACAACGTGAACAACAACAACTCGCCGCCCTCCGCGCCGTTCGACAAGAAGCTCAAACTCCAGATGACATCGCGCAAATACTCCTCGGAGGCGGAAAACGATACAGAGAACGGCGGCGATCTCATCGGCAAGCTACTCGGCATCCCTGACAAGACCATCATCAACAAGCTCCTTTCCTCCGCGGATGAAGCTGCGAAATTCCTTGGAGTGAATAAATGAGAATACGCCTTAGTCCTCGTGACTCCGGCCAGGCTTATCCTGGCTCCGCGAGGACTAAAGCTCCCGCTCCAAATCGCGCACCCAACGAATGGTGAACCCCGTACAACGCCATCTAGCAACGAGTAGATGTACTATTTCCTTACGCCATTTTCGCTTTTAAAATGTACATAGTCGCATATGGCTTTTAAGTAGGTGCCTTAACTGCCTTAAACGATTTGAAGTGTAAACCGTCCTTCTGCCTTATCATAGATATAATGTATAATCTAACATATAGTGGGTATAGACAACGAATATTTACTTTAGTACCGCTGCATGTGGTTAGTAGAGATGTAATTGTTTATCTATTATTGAATTATATCTTAGATTTTAAAGATTTTGTACATAGTTTGGGGTGATGAATACATAATTATAATAAAATTATCCACCTATACCATAATTTTCATATCTATAAATTGAACTAGGTAGTCACGTTTGCATTTCCATCTAGTCGCATTAAGATATCATTCCCACTCTCACGAAACATTCTGTTTGTCTATTTATCTATAAAGTTATTTCATAGTTGTGAACCTCAGCCAAAAACTATTATTTGCAAATAAATCCCAAAATTTTCTAGTCAATCTCTTATACTTTTTTTGTAATCGAACTAAATGTAATTTAAATACCAAATTTCAATAGAATACATAAACTTTAACAGGATAAGTTGTATGTAAGTCTCTTAGTTGTAAATACACCTCAAGTTATCCTACCAATGAATAAGTTTAGGTCTCAGTAAAATGTATTAATACTTAATATAATATTTATCTTAACTGTGCCCTTTCTCTAATCTTTATATTTCGTCTATTTCTTCTATCTATAATGTATGCGTAATATAAGTGTTTGAAAAATAGAGGTTTTAGATTTAACATGTAGCTCTGTAAATAAGCGTTTTGTATGATAGAATTATGTCTAAAGTATTTAAGGTGACTTTTTATTTGCTCAAATCCATGGCATTTCTTTTACCGACAAAGACTAAAATGTAATAATTGCTTTTAAGAAAAGTTAGGATCTCTAAATAAATGTAATTTACTAGTAAAACTAACTTATTTTTAAACCAAAGCCTCTGGCGGCCGCTCGTTTACCGCATCGAGGATAATTTTGACAAATTTTAAGTTTCGTTAGTCAGGTTAATTCAAAGAATTTTTATTCAAAGATTTTTATTTTTTAAATATACTATTTCTAAGTTATGTATTGGTACAGCAATATTATGTTTTCAAATGGGTTCAAAACTCTTAGTTAAGTTAGCCGTAAGCCAATTCAGTCTCCCGCGGGATCGACGAATCATACGCTAGAATATACCTAAGTCCGAGTGTGCTTTGTATTATATTCGATCGCTGAAATATATACCAAATACAAATATTATTCAGTAGCATATTATTATAGCTGTACGTGTACGAATTAGGTACAATTTATTATATTTAAAGTCTCTTTTAGAAAGTGTTTAAACGTTAGTATTGGAAGCAATAAGTATGTACATTAATTAGGTATATTTCGCTTTCACTGTGTACGTCAAAGATTATTCCCTAATGTGAAGCTTAGATCGTAAGTAAAATGTACCCCAACGTAATTTTTAAATTTAATTAATTTGTAACGAAATCCTGCTTAATGTCAATTATAGTTAAACGGATGGGAATCATTTCCAAGTTGTAATTATATTTATTTCCATTTCAATTAAATAATTTGCTATATGTACACGCGGCCAGTATCTGAGTTGAGCCTTGAGTTAGATGTAACGTTTTTGATACCTGTGTTGGATATACTGTACTGTGTTTAGGCATTAATACGATATTAGTAATAATCTCGTACTTAATAGATAAAGAAATAGTATTAAGTAGTAATATTAAGAATATTGTGGCAACACCGCTTGGCCTTTCAAATCGTAGTGTTCGTGTGTCTAATATATTGATGTTATTTAAGTATCGATAATTTTAAATTTTACCAATATTATATGCATGGATAAAATATTGTAATTCGTAATTTTTATCATATCATAGTAATAATATTACTATTCACCTTTTGCCTCTCTTTCTTTTTGCAATACGAGTGTCGTTTTTAAAACGTTTTTTGTGAAATACATTATGGTGTATCAATAAAGAAATCTGCTTTTATTTTATAATTATGTTGTCTCATTTATATGCACCTCACACACTTTACAGTCCGAGAGGAGTGAGTAATGTAAACTGACTGATATAAAAATTTCATATACCAATATTAAAAATACTATGGAACTATAATTATGTTAAAGGAATACGTGAATTTCTAGATTTATCTATTCAATTAGTTTTAAAATTGTAATACCCATGTGAATTAAGTTTATATACACATGGGTTATTTACTAAAGTTAGATAAATTAAACACTTAGAAAAACAACTTCAAGTAGAAGTTACGTTTTAAAAATACGTGAATATTTAAATATTAGTAATCAACAGTTAAATAATTATCTTGGAGTAAACAGGTATTTA
>DWIE01001272.1:0-11219 GCA_018248235.1 Choaspes benjaminii
CATTCATTGAAAAATATGAAAAAAAAAAAAAAAATGTCATTCCATAAATGAGCAAACCGGTCACTGGGACACACGTCGATGAAAAGAACACGAGATCACCTTTTTTCTTCCGTATAATTATGTTAACTAGTATTCCATATATAGTTAGTTGGAACTCGATATCTAGTCGAGTAAATAAATGGAATATTATTGCTTTGCAAGATTATTCCGTGACATCAAAATACCTATTGTTTATCAGCTGAATGTAGATCACGTAACTGTTTGTGTTAAGGTTCTTATCCACGTGGAAATTCTCCACTGAACGAATGCAATTGCATCCTACTTATTAATACAGTTCTGAGTTGTGGTTATCAAAAAGGAACATTAGATTAACAAGTATTTCGTCACATGCTACATTTTTTCTACCTTGATAACTTGGAGCTTAACTATAGTGAGACCCAGTAGGTGGCGCTTTCGTCGAGATCTGTGTTTTTTTAAAATTTAACGACGAATCTTTTTTAGGAAAAAAACACGAAATCCAAAAGTTTTAGATTCTAAAAGATATCAATTTATTCAATCTTTAATAACTGAATATTCTTTACTGACTCCTTGGAAATTAAGATACAACGTTTTATTTCAGTTGCAGTTCCGCGTTTAAAAAAGGTTTTTTCTTTCATTTCTATTCAATCAAATTAACCCACAGCAGCGTAGCCAAGTAACTTATTCTAATCTACAATAAAAATATTATTATTATGATTTCCGAATGGACAAGGAATCTCTCACAAGTGCAACTGCCTAAATAGGAACGTAGTAATCATACATGTGACTATCTGATATATATCAAACACTTCATCAACAAATGGAGGGACAGACCTAAATGTTGATAGCTCTCGTTAAACAGGCTGTGACGTGCATTATCGCTGTGCATGATTCCTAATTGACTGATAAACTATATATGAAGCACTGAGACATAAACGTGATGCATGTTTCTTCTGAAAATGTTCACATTGGAATACAATATAATTATACATGTCAACAATGATATTATAAGGTATGACTTTTTTTGATAGATTTGTTCTATAAGCGATAATTATTATTTTTATCAACTTTCAGCTCAGATTATTGTTAATATTGTAATCTTTATAAGATAGCAGTATCTAGGTACGTACATAGAAAAAAATAACTGTATCCAAAGTAGCCAAAGGCAGATAAAAGAAGAGATAAAGATTTCACTTACATTGTACCTTACCATGACCCGATTACGATGTTGCAAAATGCAATTTACGTGGCGACTAAAAAGTTCTATGCCTAGGATATTGAAATACGAGATAAAATGCTAAAAATTCACCCTCTGCTTCAGTGCATATCTCACGTCATTTATTTAATTTTATTAATGAAAAACAAATAGTGCAAAATTTTACAGACCACGATTCTCCACTTTCGTCAAATGCAGCGACAACTCGTGCACAATAGTGTTTAAAGTTCAATATATTGGATTATAATAACATAATACTTTCATTAACTATTAAATACGTGTAGTTCATCTTGTGAAACGCACAGAAAGTTATTAGCTTAGTGCCAGTGTACCTTAGGCTCAGAACTATTCAGGCGCGTACTTATCGTATGTATCGTTTCTTTTTCGATTTCTAACGTATATTATAACTCTAAGTGATAGGTGGAGCATTATTGAACCATCTAAACAAATAATTACGAACATGACACATTAATTTTTTTTTACTTACTGCTACTTTTTATTTTTCAACAATGCCGACAAATATTAAAAAAACACTATAAGATCCATGCGCGATCTACGAACACGCAGATTGGCGAGAGACATTAATAACATTGAAGCATTTAATTATATCCGTTTAATATTGACACTTATAGTGTTCCGGTGTAAGGGGGTGATAGCCAGTAAACGCAAAACACGAGGCATTCGATCTATGTCCTCAAGGGTAGCACCGTATCTGTGATTACAGGTGTCATGGGCTGCAGTAGCTACTTACCAGCAGCTAGACTGCAAGCCCGTGTGCTACATCTTAACATAAAAAATGTATTTATATATATAATATTTGATAAAAAAAAAGTTTATAACAACTTTTTGCCAATGCCAATCCATCTTTTGTACATCGCCTGAGGGCGATTGCGATTTCTGCGAAATTCCAACGTACCTACTCGGGCATGTGATAGCGAGAACCATATATACAAATAAAATATATACCTAACTGCTTAGATTACAGATACGTGTATATAATCTGAGACATCACGGACGTACCCACATTTATTACATTACTATACTATGATTATTTCACAGGAAAACAAGAAAATCGAAATAAGATTGCAATACACATTGTTATAAAACATTTCGAATATATCTATGTTCTTTAATTATTAATATTCATTTATATGAAAATTTAATTTTATTTGAACTGAATTGGTATGAGTATCTTCTTACAAACTTCATATGGCTATGTAGGTATTGTACTTGTACGAAAATTTATAGGTACAACAATGTTACGGACACCATGGTTACAACAGCAAAACAATATCAACAAACTTCAAATAATTTAATTCTTCTATAATTTCATCAAAAACTTAAAAAATACTGGCAGCATAAGAATATGGATCAATGTTGACATATTTAAGGACGAAGTGTGGTTAGAAATACCTACGAATTTAGTAATCAAAACAATGGAATATTGGATTATGTTAAAGCTTCAAAGACTACTTTTTTACAATGTGTCCATTTCAATTTTGTGGATTATAGTCAACATAATTTTTTTATACTTTAAGTTCAGCCATTTAGGAGATCTTACAAAGTATTTATCAGTAACAGTATTCCTATTATTGGCTGTGATTGAATTTCCAAGACTTTATCTTGGCTACTACGGAAATCTGTCATGCAGAGTACCTGAACTGGCTGGATTTTTGATGTTAACTATTTTAATGCAAATGCCACTTATTAGTTTCTTCCTGTTTAATCCATATTTGTTAAACACACCGACAGAAATCACGATACATGCTACTTTATGGGTGGTGGCGTTTGCGGAAATTATTTTTAGTTTCTTAGCTTTGAAGCAAGCATCTTCTGTTGCTAAAAGTATTTATTTATTTCATTCTAAAAATGGGATTACAAGATAGTAAGGGTTATAATAATGATTTCACAAATCCATATATATTAATGGAGGTAAATAGTATACTGGGTACAAGGAACTATCGGAATTAATTTACTAAGTTGGAAATAGGAATAATAAACACATTTCGTACGTTAATTACTTAAATGCCTCCCTATTTGCTAGGAAGATTGCAAACATGGAAATCTTTTTCTGATACTGAGCACGAAATTGCAGTTGAGGATTTTTATTCATACAGAAGAATAGTACCGCTGGCCAGCAATACGGCCTTCAAAAGCAATTTTCTACAACCGTGTCTGCGTAAATTATAGATTTGAAGCTATAAGCAATAAAGACAAATGCATGTTAAGAAAAAAAATTAATTTCTTTATATGCATAGGGTGCGAAAGCCATTTATGATGTAACTTATAATTTTTTTGTGTTTGTTACTTCAATTAAACAATATAACAGCTCTTGGTTGTTTTCTTTTAATTTTTGAAAGGCATAATCACATATTGTCAGCGTCACATAAAGTTCTGTTTGTATTGTATCGTAATTTTTTCCATTCCTATAGGATATCAAGATTAATTTGTGTTTTAGTAAAGAATTAGCCTAATTATTAATTCATACATAAATCCACAAAATTAAAGCATCTGTTTTAATAATGCCATAATAATAAAATTATAATGAACAAAGATGACTTAGTAAATATCATAAAATTGTTCATAGCACATTATGAATATTTGCCTAAACATAATTGTTTATCAATTATTGGGTCAACCAGTAATAGCAGATCATTCAAGCGTTGTAACAACTTCTACGCTAGTTGGAAGTAGTAGGTATTTTAATTTACATTATAAAATATATCAATTAATGTAATGTTATTTACTTGAACTTAACTTAACTGTAACCATATATCCCTGGTTAAAATACAGCATTTACAGATAAAGAAGCATTTGGTTATAACTAAATATATCCAAGTTCAGCGACATAAAACTGTGACATAGTCTGTTTATAACATTTTAATGAACATAGTAAAGTCAAGAACAAAACTGTTCTCAAAAAGTGTTTAAAAGTACACAACAAACCACAGAAACCATTAGCAGAATCAAATCTAAAGTCACACAAAACATGATACTTCCAGTGTACCTATATAATGTTATTGTTTTATTTTGTTTAACCTTTAGAGTTATCTCTGTTGTCTTCTTAAATGGAGTTATATGCTTTTGCATTTACGTTACCCTAAATATTACATACTCAATATTAAACAAAACAGATGTGAGCAGTTATATATCTAAAAGAAATCAATTTTAAGCGATAAGACTGCCTGTTGTGTCTATTTACATTTTTATTTGTTTTTCCATCTCTTTTTATTGGTGTATAATTTAAAATGTTTGTATTGTATTGTATCACAAGTTCAATTGGTTTCTGCTTTATTCTGTGTTTGTGGTTTACAACAATAATTTCACTTCAGCACCAAGTAAATTTACTGACAACTAACCTAAATTTATCTGTGTTATCACTAATATACATCTTTGACAATCCTTTGGTAAGCTTATATATTTCCAAAACAGTATGTACGTAATAAGAAACTTTGGTATTGGTACTTAATTTAAATAAAAAAACTAGTAAAGATGTAATAATTAAAAAAGCAATTAATTAATAGATCAAGCGATCAGACAATGATTTACAATAAAATGGCAACATTTTTCATTTCAGTGGATGACAATATTATTATGAAATAATTATTTTTTGAATAGTATTTGAAATTGCTTGCAATAAAGTTAACATAGAAATATAAGTTTGGCTTTCAATTGTAAAATATAATATTATGGCGGCAACACACATTATTAATTATTCTTATACTATTACATATCCAAGTTTCATTAAATAATACTAGTAGTGTACAATAATACTACCTTTATAGCCTCTCTCTAGTCTACAAAATTAACAATGGTATACTGAAATCTCCTAGTTATTTTTAAAGCATGAAAAATAAATAAGTATGCTCAAAAAATATAACAAATGCAAAAACAAACAATTAACAATATTAAATTACCTACAGACAATTTTATAACAAAAACTTTTTATGAAACCAAGCTGTTATCATTTAAGAAATCATCAATTTTACATCTGACTAAATGGAGTGTAACATTGAAATTTGTCAGAGTTGCTTCAAACGACTTTGTATCATTTTCAATTTCCAGGGCCTTCAGAATCTGGGGGAAAGTTGGAGACATTTTGCAAATAAGAGCAAATAGTTGTTGTGTTATCCAATTATGATACTTTTTCACCGAACCCTCATATGCCACTGTGAAAATATCTTTCATATTTATATCACAGTTTAGCTGCAGCGAATTTATAATTTCTTGAAAAACCAGCTCAAAGAACAATAATGCTCTGAAAAAATATGTTTAATATATTATAATACAAATAAACTTTTTTTTAAAGAATTTGTATAACTATATTACTTATAATTTGTGCAATAAATGATAGCTCTATAAAATCAAAATAAAGTTTTGTTTATATCCATTATATAAGGATGGTAAATGTTAACCTCACTTTATGACAGTGTTTTTTAAAGAAAATTACAGTAGAAAATGGGCATGCAGTTCACCTGTTGTTAAGTGCCCACTGCAGACCATGACAATCATAGCCGGCACTCAAGAGACCCATTGTTCTGTTTGAAGTTGGCCACAAATATGTTCGTACTCTTGAGAGCTAAGTTGGTTGCCTCATGTATCCTGTGCGTGCCGACTACTACACCCTTCCAGCTGTAGCACTTCACAGCAGAAATAGGGCAAGTGGTAGTACTCAATTGGAGGAGCCTGGATAGAACTACCTATAAAGCAGATTCTGGGCTACTACTGCTTAAGATCAAATGCCTTGTGCTATGTATGTATGTATATGCTGATTGTCATTTCTTGATACCATGACTCAAGTACTGCAAACTCTACTATTTCATGTCACAACAGTGAGGCTGAGATCAGAATCCACTACGTAGTGGAGTGTGAAAGGTCTACCACACATAATTGAAAATAACATAAACAATTTGGGTATTGCCTTATCATAGGAATCAAACCAGCACACTCATGTTTCACCAATTGGCTATTAACCATCTGTGCCAGCTTGTTGTCAATAGATATATAATATATATTAATAATCATAAGTGGTACTACATCCACCTGTAAAAAAGTGTGTGGAAAGATGAAGTAATGGTGATATTCTACAATATTCTTCTATTCATTAATAATTTGTTTAATGATTAAAAACACCAGTTCCTAAGCAAATATAATATTTTTATTATTAATTATCTGCAATATTTATTTCTTTTCATATATACCTGTTAAGCCACATAACACTCTCAATGCCGGAATGCCCTCCTTTTGTTTTTTCCTCAATCATTAATTCCAGTAAACATGATTGCTCGTTAAAGATAAAATATTTTTTGATTTTATCAACGTTTCCCTGCATATCATACTTCACTGGAGCAAACACTTTGCCAAGTCGTTCAACTAAGGACAGTAGGTCTGTGGTTGCATCGAGAAAATTAATAATGTTAATTCTTCCATTGATAACAGGCGGAAAAAAATTTATGTTTGTAAATACAAATCCTATTTTAATATCTCTCGGTGTTGATGAACTAGCCATTTCAGATAATCAATTATTGATATAATAAAAAGTAGACTTTGTCCAACATTTTATATATAAAAAATAATGATTTGCATTGGTATTTTTATTAATCTTTACCGATATACCACATAATCTTACGCACAATGAGCTTGTTTCTTTCTGATTCTAAGCTGTGGCTGAGCCGTCTGACACTGACACATGCAGTAAACTTCACATTGACATTGACACTTATTGACAAATCCATAGAACCTCAACACTGCACTTTTTGACACTTATTAAATGTTGCTGGACTGCGTAATTTACACTTATTATACCACAGAGACCAGCTCTATATTTTACAAATTGTTCTAATTTTCCAAATGCCTGGATTTCTAACAAGACTAACGGACATTTTAGTTGTAATAAAATAGATATCTCAATATTTTCTTTAATTAGGCACTTATTTTAGCGTCACATCGGTCTGTTGTAAATAATTATACAATATAGTCGTAAAGCTATCTGTAAAAATGAAATGATAATATTTAACTAGCTGGATGAGTTAATAAAAATTAAGTGGCTTAATAATACTTATGTTGGTAAGCTACTTAAAGACGAATGTAATAATTATATTATTACTAAGGTGAAGCTGTCACTCCATTAAATAAATTATTACACTAAAATATTAAACATGATTGATAGACTGAAGAATCATTAAATACTCCATATTACTTGTCTCTAAAAAACTACAATTATATGGTTAATTTAAAAAGTTCGCACGTCATTGATTTTTTAAATTATATTATTATTTGTGACTTTTATTATGGTCCCACTGTCCTACATTACCAGTCAAGCATCAAAATCCAGGTTTATTTATTATTATTAATATGCAAATTTATTGTGTAATTTAAGTTTGAAATGTCAAGTTACAATAACAAATTTCTCATGAAAATAATAATTATGGTTCGAACTTTTTAATTATTACCAGGACTTAACACTCCTATTTTATCTCCACTTACATTAGACTATTTTAAACTCTTAGTGAAATTTCGAATCTGTAATTTAGTAAAAAAATACAATTTCAATTAGCTTCGATTATAATTAATACTACATTTCTACAGTATGATGTATCATTCGAAACGAAACTGAATTCTTTTCTTTAGTAACATCACTGTTGCTTTTATAAATAGATACAGTGGTCACTCTCGTGCTTGACTTTGCGTTGTTATTATAACATATCAGAGAACGTAAATGCTATGTAGAATAATTTTCAAATACGAATACTTTTTAGCTTTTAAATATGTACTGCGCACATTGTGGCTTTTAGTGAATTATTACACTTTTTATATTTTTTCTTTTACAAAGCACTACATAAATAAGCATTGCTTTACCACATTATTGTCAATTGATTAATACTTTTATCACTTTTGCTTGCTAATATGAAAATGTCTGTTTTAAAACATTTCCTAAATCATCTTCAACCACAATTGTTAGGACTTTGGTCTTCGGCGAAAAAGTAAAAGGCACTAAAAATCTTTTTTCTGGCAGTTTAGTAAACTCGTATGAATCCAGGACCATTCCGTTTGATTCATCTCTTACTTCTACTATTCGAATTCCAGCAGTGGAAATAATCATCATTTTATTTGTATCAAATTTTAAATATCTTGTTATTGCTTGTCTTTCCCTCCCATACTCATTATTAAACCATCGATGATATGACAATAATACTGCACAGTTTCTCGTCCAATAAATAGAATCGTTACCATTCATTCTACTTATATTTTTTTTAGAATCTGATAATCTGTTTGTAATGTTTGAATAGACACTAGATGGCCTTGTAATTGGGGTAATGTTTGGACTTCTTCTTATGATGTCAGATTTTGTTAAAGACGCAAAATTTCCAAGCGTTGTTTTGCTTCTAGGTCCTAAAACTCTCAAAGGCTCTGCCACATTCATAGTTACGTTGATATTACGTTGAAGAGAGACCGTAGAATGTTGTACTGGTTTGCCGTTATAATTATTCATATTGTCTTTTGTTAAAATTGATCTTTTATCTCCAACTAGAAACACACGGTCTATGTTATCAAAACCCCTTCCCATTATGCCGTCTTTTGTGTGGCCGAGGTCGAATGTATGGCCTAATTCATGAAACACGGAACCTAAAGTTGTTGCAAAGCAGCCTCCTAAAGTACCGCGATACCCACTATCGTCCATAAATCTTCGCGCATTGACAGGGGAGATATCTAGAAATTTTGGAATTACATCTTCTATTGTTGTTGGCCAAGTGTACAAACAAGCAGTTCCAAATAATGCCAATCCCCCTCCACCTAAAGCAGCATAACCTTCAGTAAAAGAGACTATTTCGTCATGTGTCATGGGTTTATCAATATCTGTTCCTTTAAATCTTGTGCATGATATAAAAGCTAAAAACTTTCTTTCATTACTTCCTAAGTCAGAAAGCATCAATTCTCTGCCAAAATGAGACCATAAATCAGTTTGTCTCATTTTACGGGCTTTGTTTACATTCAAGTTACTCTTAAAAACGATACACTCAGGTTTTCTATGATTCACTTCATTTTCTAATTGAAATGTCTTTCTTCCAACCCCACACTCAAAAAGCTTTTCAGCAGTTAAGCTTTGAATTAATTTAGCGCCTAGTGCTATTCGGGCACATGCACTTTCTATTGAGTTGTCAACATCCGGAGGGCTTTGAAAACATCCGTCGTGACCTTGACAAATTATGTAAACAGGAGTCACTCTAAGACTGGTTTTTCGGGGAACATAGTCCAATATTAAAATCTTGCGTTGATGCGTGTTATACTCCAATGCTATGATATTTTCTCCTCTTTTTAATTCAAGCAATATTTTGAATTCCCTATTGCACACATTCCATTCTGATTCCCACTGAATTCCATTCCAAGATACAGTACATTTTAATTTATCTTGATTATTACATTCTCCCGATGTAATTAATCCTTTGATAAGTATAATAGAATAATTCACGGATTCTCCATTTTGAAAATTTGTTACAAAGATTGAAGAACTTTGCTCGTTTTTATTATCTTCAATCGTTCGGTTGTCCATTACCTGAAATATTTACATTACACGATAAGTAGCATAAGAAAAAGTATTGTTGATACTAATTATTTTGGCCTCGTATAAGTCAAGAAGGATGCCACATTATTTTTCGCAATAACAGTGTGATAATTAGGTTAAGCACATTCAATAGAGTAAAGGGATCGCATTGTTAAAGATTTTTAGTTTGTTTATGGTCTCATTGTTGAATGGAGTAGGCGAAATGAGATTTGCCTTAGCATTTAAAGGTCGACATAAATGAATAGTTACGCAGTAAGCAATGACTCACCATAGTGCAGTTAACGTGGAGCGCGCAGAGCTGGCGCGTCAGGAGGACTGCGGGTGCGGGCGGCGGCGCGGCGCGGCGGCGGAACGGCGGCCACTCGCGAACGTGAAGCGACGAACCTCCTCACTTCTCTGTTAGTCGAATGTTCGAATGGTTGTACTGCGCATGCTCGCTAATGCAGACCGACGCGCCTCGCTAACGATTGCGCCCGTCGGAGGCACAGACTTTGTGTCTCCATAGCCAAGAGGGAAATTTAAACGATGCTATGCAACAAATACAAATGAGTCACAACTATTTGTCTTTATTTATACGATTTGTTGTCTATTCCATGTACAACTGCATTTTCAAAATTGTGACTAAGAGTACCTACCTCTCCTTTCGATTATAAAATTTTGTTGGAGAATATCTTTATTCATTACGTGCATTATCTATCTTTGCATTGTCTAAGAATGTTGTATTAAACTTAGTAAACGATAGAGTTGCTTTAATGAAAAAATAAATATTATCGTATTTATTTCAATTAGACTCTTAATTACAGAATGTTCATGGTAGGTATTGTAAACAACAATCGTTTATTAAATAAAATAATATTGAAGATCCTAAGAAAAAATATCTTTGTATACTTACAACACATTCTTATGTTGGCCCTTTAGAATACTACTATACTAATAGCTACCTACTGCTACGTACAAATTGTATGTATGGTTTAGAAATGATTTCCCGTAGAGGAATAACAATGTTACAATGCCTAAAAGAGATCCCATTGTGTATATGTATTCTAAAAGATAGTCGAAGTTCAAAATTATGATATGTTGGAAGCTAACATCGGAAGAGACAAAATACAATATTCTAAATTTTTGCGATCTAAATCAAATGTGGAAGGGATTAAACACTCATTTTATTTAAGTAGGTACTTTTTAAATAACATATTTAAAATAACATAATTAGTTACTGAGCGATATTGACATGTTTTACAGAAAGTGGTTAGGATAGTCCAAAGAAATTATCAAGCATTTAGTTACAGTTCCTTAATGTAGTAATTCGATTAATTCTCCTAAGATTATCACATATCTTTTCATATGGAACGATTTTATAAGAGTGACATATCTTTTCCAATTCTTCCAAATACAGAAACAATAATATGATTATCGTCATCG
>DWIE01001273.1:0-11219 GCA_018248235.1 Choaspes benjaminii
ATCGCTCCCGAATTGTTTAACTTAATTATACAATACAATACAATACAAAAACTCTTTATTGCACCAAAAACATTATTAATAACATGTTGCAATAAATAAATAATATTTACAAAAGGCGACCTTATCGCTAGAAGCGATTTCTTCCAGGCAACCGTTGTGTAAAAAAAAAAAGAGATTAAAAAGCATAGAGAGAGGTAGGGGTGTGGGGGGCTTATATGCGAGTGAAACCGCGAGGCATACCTACTATTAGTATTATATACATATTATAATAAAGTTTTACCAAATTTTTTTGTGGAAGTGGAAAAACATTTTTACATCTTCACAAACTTTAGCGTTTTAATTTTTTTTTGTTATGAAGTAGCACACGGGCTTGTATTTTCCTGTGTGTAATTAGCTACTGCAGCCCATGACATCTGCAATCAAATATGCGGTGCTACCCTTGAGGATATAGATCGAATGCCTTGTGTTCTGCGTATACTGGCTATCAAATCCATACACTGAAACAAAGTAACGCGAATACTACTATTTCACGGCACAAATTGGTGTGACGGTGGTACCGACCCAGTGAAACATATTCATTTTCTACTACTCGTAAGGCTATTCCAGACACGAAATAAATTAGAAAAATTTGTCTTGCCCCGGGAATCGAACCCGCGACCTCTCGTTTTGCAAAGCGGCTCATCACCGTCTGCGCCACGCAGGTCATCAAATATATAATAGTATAAATAGGATATCAAAAGATGATTCTTACCACCGCAGGACGCTTGGTATAATTCTATAATTCTTTGATGATAATTATTATTATCCCCAATTAGGAACATCGCGACCCAGCAACACCACCACACCACCGCGCCGCTAAGGCGATGTCGCGATTCGGAGATAGCACGTATTCATTGTGGAGCGGAATGTATTCAAATGAGGCAGGTATCGAATTAATCGCCGCCCCGAGATCGGTTTCACAGTATGCGACACGACTGACGACCGCGAGGTCGACGACCCTAATGTGCTAAAGAGTTTTTTTTAAAGTTTTGTTTCTTAAGCTATAATTTAACTAGTGTTCTTTTTAAGAGAGTTGGCTGGCAACTTCGCCGGCGCGAATTTGATTTACACAATACCATAAACTCTAGTGTTGTAAAATTAATAATATGTAAGATAGATTCTTCTTACGATTTTTTTATGTTCTGGAGTAGCACACGGGCGTGCAGAGTACCTCCTGGTAAGTAGCTACTGCAGCGCATGACATCTGTAATCACAGATGCGGTGCTACTCTTGAGGACACAGATCGAACGCCTCGTGTTATTTATACGCTGGCACCCTTACACCGAAACACAAGAAGTTCAATCGATACTGTCTAATAGTACAATTAAGTGTGACGGTGGTAACCAGTCGGACATGAAAGTTTTACTACCTGTGTTTTTATATATTATTATGTCGTGTCGTGAAGTAAGAAGGCGCCCCGGGCTAGTTGAATGTTGTAAAAGGTAATGTGACGCCGTGGGCGGATTCAATGTACGGATCTTAATTATGAGCATTACAGTAAAACGAATTTGCATTATGTCGTTAATCATACCAAGCTATAGGCTTTAGAGTATACAGGCTGGTTGAATTAATTAAATGAAATTGCATATGGTACTGATAGTCTGATATATAGGTAATCGGTGGTACAACCTATCCAGGCTCGTCCGGGTGACTACCACCACCACACCTATTTCTGCTATGAAATAGCTCTCATGAGTTGTGTCAGCTTGAAGGGTGTGGCAGCAGCACACAAAATACATGAGACCAACTCAGAGCTCGAGAGTAGCAACACACTTGTGACTGACTTTGAACAAGCCGATGGGTCTGTTTAGAGTCGGTTACTTTGTCATGTGCTGCAGAAGTCACTTAAAATCAGGTGAGCTTCATGCTCGTTTGCTATTCTGATATTTATTTTGAAAACCTGGAGCATTATTTACTATGACATTCCTCGCTGACGTCGTCAATCAATTAAAGCTCTAATTTGATAAAGTTAGGAAATTGAAAATGATTTTTTTGCCACACGACTGGTACTGATATTAAAAATAATTTAATGTTATGATGCAGCCACAAGCCTACAGCCTACCTGACAGTAAGTAGCTACTGCTGCCCATGTCGTCTGTAATCATAGATGCGGTGCCACTCTTGAGAAGATCGATCGAATGCCTCGTGTTCTGCGTTGCTGGCTATCACATTTAGACTAAAACAAGTAGTACTGTTTCACGACACAAATGGGTGTGACGGTGGCACCAACCCAGTCGAACATATTCCAGTTGTACCACCTGTTAGGTTATGACAGATATGAAGCAATTTAGAAAAAATCGAATCGAATCCGCGACCGCACGTTTCGCAAACTACTATCAACGTCTGCGCTACGAAGATAGTCGAGGCTTATAATGACATTAAAATTAATTATTAAGTTAAAAGCGAATATACGCAAATTCCTCGGCGTTCAGTGACTTGTGTGATTTGACATGAACAGGCGTACAATAAAATGAATTTACATCGCGTCGTAAATCACTTCAAACTATAATCTCTGTATCTTTCGACCCAATTAAATTATTGAAATGAAATCTACACCCTTAAGCGGAACACGAGGCGTTCGATCTTTGCTCAAAAGTAGAACCACTCCAGTCTTTGTTATATATACATAGGCTGCAGTCGCCACTTACGACCAAAACTCCTACAACTATTTCTACTAATGTTCTGCCACTCGTGAGGTATTTCCAGCCAAAAATAAATTTGAAAATCTATTATAACATATCTCATCGTTGTCTGCGCTATGGAGGTCGTCAAAATATACAATATTTATTTATTTATAACGAGCGCCCTACCCGCGGCTTTGCTCGCGTCATACAAATTTCATCCCCTTCTCACCATCTTAGGGGTTGAATTTCCGAAAATCCTTTCTTAGTGCTTACCTACAGAGTAAAAGGTACCCCGCATGTAAATTTTCACGGTCCTTGCCCCAGTAGTTTGGGCTGTGCGTTGATATGTCAGTCAGTTATCCTTTTATATATATACATACATACATACTTTATTCCATACAGAAACAACTACATAGTAAATTAAATATATGCAAATGCAGCCTTATCTCTAATAGATCACTATTTACACACACACACACTAAGATATCATCTTACAGGCAACCACAATATTTTCCGACGGACCCCTAAAATACATTAAAACCGCATATTAAAACATACTGCATAAACACAACACCGCGCTATCGCCCGCAACGCGCCATCAGTCGCGAGCCAAATATCAAGTGATTTTAATCCAACCATAATGTTATCATTTCATTGAATTAACCAATCATCATTATTGCGTGAAATTTCAATGAAACGCGCGCGAGCTGGTTTTTGCATCAATCAGTGCGACGGGAATGTTGATTGACTCGCAACGATTGCGATCTCCGTACGAGCCATCGTAATTGTAAAAAGTGAAGATCAGAATAAGAAAAAGAAAAAAGATCCATTTGTCTTTTACTTTTAACCCAATTTGTCTTTTTTATGTTAGGAAGTAGCACACGGGCTTGCAGCCTTCCTGCTGGTAAGTAGCTACTGCAGCCCATGACATCTGTAATCATAGATGCAGTGTTACCCATGAGGACATTGATCGAACGCCTCGTGTTCTGCGTATGCTGTCTATCGCACCCTTACACCGAAACACAAGTATAGCGAATACTACTGTTTCACTATACAAATAGGTGTGACGGTGGTACCGACCGAGCCGAACATATTCATGTTCTACCATCCGAAAAGTTATTACGGACACGAAACAAATTAGAAAAATACGCCTCGCCGCGGATATCCAACCCGCGACCTCACGTTTCGCAAAGCGGTTCATCACCGTCTGCGCCACGGAGGTCATATCTAAAAGAGGGTAAAGTTTTTGTCGATTTATTTATTTGTAATTTACTCACTTACACACGCACATACACACACATACGCACACACACACACACACACACACATACACATATCTAATTCAGACAAAGGAGACCAGGACACAATAAACTTCAATCGATTTCACTGAGCCAATAAAATATTAACATTCTCTAAAGGTTGGAAGTCATCAAAAACCATTACACAATTTTATGTATAATTTTATATCTATGTAATGCAATAAATGGTTATTACAATCGATTTGAAACCAACTTTCCCGCGGAATCGAATCCACGATCTCAGGATTCACATTCCGTCCCATTACTATTTGGTGGTGCATTTACACCAAGGTGTTACTGCGTTGATGATGCATACGACATGCGAATAAGTATGTGCCTTCACATACGCGTATGCGTGGCTGTGTGTATGTGTGTGTATCCATGTGTGAGTGTCTGTGTGTATTTTGTTTCCTCAGACGTGTAAAAAATACATGTATATGGATACCAACCCCGATCCCTTATGTCGGACTCAGTCAGGTGTAATGTGTAATCTAGTGTTTATTTTTAATATTATTTAGAGTAGCAAACGAGCATGCAGTTCACCTGTTTTTAAGTGACCATTAAAGCCCGTTACAACCGTAACAAACCCAAAAAAGATTCGTCAGTCTATTTGAAGTCAGTCACAAGTGTGTTGCTACTCTTGAGGGCTTAGTTGGTCGCCTCATGTATCCTGTGTGTGCCGCCTGCCACACCCTTCAACCTGAAACACAACTCGTAACAGTTATTTCACAGGTGAATAAGTGTGGTGGTGGTACTCACCCGAGCGAACCTGGATAGGTTCTACCACCGATAAAATACTACTAAGTTAGTGTACAATAAAGTGTTAATCTATCTATCTATATATCTATTCTAACGTGGTTTACAAAAGGAAATAATTTTGGCTTTGAAAAATACGTTAAGGTAATTTATTTTACTGGCGCATATACCTTGTGGTTCCGTGAACATTAAGACATGTCAACTAACTGGCACTGGGTGATACGGGTCGTTCCTGCATTAGTCGTCTCTGAGCCATTTCGTTTGCGTTAATCCATCACTGCTAGAGAACATTGTTTCCTGCTTCCGTTTCTATTACATGTCAAATGACAATAAACAAGTTCTAATTAATATTGCTCAAGAATATTTTTATGTCAATTATAAGAAATCATTTTGACGACCTGGGTGGCGCAGACGGTCATGAGCCGGTTTACGATACGTGAGGTCGCGGGTTCGATTCCCGTTGCGTCACGATTTTTTCTTATTTGTTTTGTGTCTGGAATTACCAGAGTGGTAGAACATGAATGTGTTCGTATGAGTCGGTACCACCGTCACACCTATTTGTGCTGTGAAGCAGTATTGTTCGCACTATTTGTGTTTCGGTGTATGGATGTGATAGCCACCATATGCAGAACACGAGGCGTTTTATCTATGTACTCAAGAATAGCTCCACATCTGTGATAACAAATGTTATAGGCTGCAGTAGCTACTTATCAGCAGGTAGACTTCAAGCCCGTGTGCTACTTCATTACATAACAAACAAAAATGTTCCCTGCTTCCCTTTCTATTGCATGTCAAACGGCAAGAAACAAGTTCCAATAACTATTACACGTAATTATTTTTATGTTAATTCTGTTATAGGATATGTTCTATACATATTATAGATATGTTCAATATATGAAACACAATTCACGCCTGTATTTATTTACCCGAAGGTGTAGGCAGAGGTGAATATCACCAACCCTTCGGCAGTTAGGTTTAGTTCCCATGGAATAGGAGGCGAGCATATTGCTATTTACGGGACACATTTCCAAACTCCTACATATGTCAATATATAATGTCCGAATGAAATTGTTTTGAAATTTGATTTTATATAATGTAAAAATATTACTTAAATTGTTAATTAATTATACTTAAAATAATGGACTTATTAATATTTAAAAATAGATACTAAATGTCGACTAAAGGTACTATTATATATGCTATAGATAGCTCTTGCTTGCTCTCATACGCTGTAGCAGTAAGTGAACGATGACGTAGCACTCTCGTAGCAAATAGTTGTAGCACCCCGTGGAGACGTAAGTATGACGGGGAATAAATAAATTGTATCAGCCTGCAAAGGGGTTCCCCTTTGCTATAGTTCCATTAGAACGCATTCATTAATTATACTACAAATTTATCGTAGCATGTATAGCGTAGCATTCTCGTAGACGTTAACATGATACCGGTCTAATGAGTAACACAATACGAGGCTTTTAACCGCTAAAATGTTTTGTACATTTTATACCAAAGAGATATGGTAACATTGTTGTAGAATTTTCGTAGCAATTTCTAGGTAAAATAATTAAGATTTTTTCTAAATGATTGCATCGTTTTGGTTGTTTACTATAACAACTATAAAAATAAGCAACGATTTATTTAAATGCATTTTTTTATTTGGAATCTGAGTATTTGCTACTGGGTTTGGTGTTAAGTGACTATTGCAGCCCATAATGACCGAGTCTAAACAGATTAATTGTTCCGTTTGAAGTCGCTCTCAAGTATGTTGCAAATTCTGAGCAATTTGCTCGCCTCCTGTATCCTGTGCATGCTGGTTACCACGCCCTTTAAGCTGAAACACATCTCATAAGATCCGTTTCACAGCAGAATAAGAGGGTACATCGAGGCGAACATAAGGAATTGTTCTTCTAAAAGCAAAAGTTCAAAATTTTTCAAACATCTGACTTTTATGAAAATCTTAAGAAAACTGCTTCTTACATGTCATATACCGCTGAGAGAACCCTAAAGGCTTATAAGAGGAACCGGTAACATTCGATATTTTAGACGTCCCAATGTGTGCCCTTCGTATGTTATGTAATACCTTTTCAAAGAGAGCGAATTGATAGTTGAAATGGCTGTTACGTTTGGATGCTGAATTGACTGACCTTGTTATGAAAGTTAAATCGAGTAGCCGCTTGCACCGAACTAAGTCAAGGATGTAGGTTACAGCTGACTCGACTACGTTACACTCACAATCGTTACATTAAGAATAATAAATGTGCTAAGTGCATTCTGCATCACATATCAAAGTAACGTTTTTGATTGCAATTTGAAATATATATAAACACCCTATAGTCCATGAGGAACATTGTAATATTGAAAAGATTTTCAGATTCGAAACAGAACGGACAGATAATCTGACAGACTCACAAATTATATATTTGTAAATATGAGCATATAAGTACACAAGATATTTATGTTTTATATTATTTATATAATTCTCCCATAAATTGTAGCCAGTTACATCTGATGTTAAAAGGTAGTGTATTTAATTCTCGCCAATTATTCAATAATCGTCGGTCCCAGGTGCTATAGGTTGCAGTAGCCACTTACCGTCAGGTGGTCTGGAAGCCCGTGTGCTACTATATATATATAGAATCTATTTTGTAGGGTTTGTATTTGATGTAGAACATTTGTTATTTACTTTAAATTTGTATATAATTATTCAGAGTGCCTATCGAAATTATACTGTGGACATTTATTTATAATCGAAGAAGCTTTGAGTAGTAAAAACGGTTTTATTACACATTGCTTTTATAGACTTTTGAGATTGGATCATTCCGGGGATTTTCCTGTTTACATTTATTTTTTGCTTCAGTTTTCTTGAAAATAAATAAGCTTATTAAAACTTCGTAACTTTGAACCCTCTTCTACGGATTATAATTATGATATAGTCTCATACCGACCTAATAACGTGTCGGATTACACAAAGTGCCTCGTATGCTATATCACTTCATTGGTTGACAACCTCCGTGGCGTTGACGGTGATGAGCCAGTCTGTGAAACATCATGTTGCGGGTTCGATTCCCGCGGCGAGATAAAACCTGACGTTTCATCGCATCTGTGGCCTCGCTTGCAGGTGTCAAAGGTTTCTGTAGCCTCTGTAGAAGTTGAACTGCAAGGTGCTACTTAATTTAAAAAAAACACAAAACAGCTTTGACAGTTTATTTGTATGAGAAGTTAGATTAGATTTTAACATCTTGACATTTAAGTTAAGGACTCCATCCTGACAGGTGTACTGGCAACTGGGTGGGCCAGACGCGGTGGTGCCAGCGAGCTGGCCGCCTGAACTCGGCACGGACATCGACTTGGAGCATCCCATCAACATCACCGACGGCGCTGGCAACTACGGCGCGTACATCACGAGCTCCCCCCCTCAACTGAGCCCGAAAGGGCGCACCAACGACGACGACGCGATCGTCAACATCATCCAGTCGGCGGAACAGTTCGTGTACGTGTCCGTCATGGATTACGGGCCCATACTGGAGTACACGCCTAAGTTGAAGTGAGCGCGTTTTGTTTTCAATATCGACAAGCATGTGTCACGCTATCGAAGTTTCTAGAAATCTCGCAAATTATGTGAAATTTTCCTTACTCAGTAGTTAAAATATGCATCCCTGCCCTTCTATAATGATAGTTATGTTTTCTTTATATTTAAATGCGATGCTTGAAGTAATAGCTTTTAATGGCAAGCCCCCTATTGATACTGTCCCTCTACTGAAACACTGTGTGAATTGTGTAATGTACTAACTGTAAATTATAACAATGACTTCGTGTTATAACCTGTGTCCATCCTATTCTGTGCAAAATTGTATAAATATAGAAAGTTCATGTATACGTATATATATAAATATATTTGGGTACACGGGCTTGCAGTCTGACTGCTGGTAAGTAGATACTGCTGCCCATGACATTTGTACTTGTGGAAGTAGATCGAGTGCCTCGTGTTCTGTCTATGCTAGCTATCATTCCCTTCCATAGAAACACAAGCAGTGCGAACACTACTGCTTCACGGTACGAATACGGTCGAACGTATTCATGTTCTACCCATTAGGTTAATCCAGGCAAGAAACAAATCAGAGAATTCGTCTCGCTGGAATCGTACCCGCGACTCTGACAAGCGGATAACCGCCGTCGGCGTCACGGAGGTCGCTAATGAATATATAATGCATGTATCGACTCGACACAGACAGCTGATTGTATAAACGCAACACCAGATTCTGGCCGAAGATCGACGATGCGTTGCGGCGCGCGGCGCTGGAGCACCGCGTGCGCGTGCGCCTGCTGGTGTCCTGGTGGCGGCACTCCGCGCCCGCCGCCGACCACTTCCTGCGCTCGCTGGCCGCGCTCGCCGGCGCCTACCCGCGCCTGGATCTGCAGATCAGACGCTTCATAGTCCCGTCGACGCCAGAACAGGACAAGATCCCGTACGCTCGGGTGAACCACAACAAGTACATGGTGACGGACAGCACGGCGTACATCGGTACCTCCAACTGGTACGGGGACTACTTCGTGGACACCGCGGGCGTCGCTTTCGTGTACCAGAACGAAGGGGCTAACACCACGAGGGATATAAGGAAAGAGCTCCAAGACGTCTTCGAAAGGGACTGGAATTCGCCGTACGCGGTACCCTTAAGGAGTTTATAGCGTAAACTATCACTTTTCTAACCGAATCTGCCAATTTCAAATTTCTCCACACCCAGTGTTCAGTTGTACTGTCGTCTATGCTATGTATTGTGTTTTGATTAAATAAGTTTCTATGGTTTGATGCTCGATCAGTTTTGTTGACAAGTCCAAAGATTTTGTGTTATATTAGACAATTCCAATAATTTCCCCGTCAATAAAATTGATATAGTTTGTATCGTAGATACACTAATTTTACTATGACAAATAGTTTGGACGTCTATTGTACAGTAGATCATGCCATCTTTAAAGACGGGAGAGTAGACTTGTAAGTAAAAGGTAGGTCTTGAAAAATTTTTATTAGACGATGACGGCTTCAATATGTAAATGGCATCTTACATAAAATGTCAGATTGGCCAATCATAGTTTTTATGGATTATTAGTCCATTATATTACATACTACATGTATATTTACCTAAGTTCTGGTAGAGGGCGCTGGTAACCGCAACACAGTGCTTCGTACTAGTGCGGGTGCCAACGAATCCCCATAAAGTGTGTATTATACTAAAAAAAGTGTATTTTAATAAATAAATACATTCAATATTTGAACACTAAAAGAAGTGAAAAATATCTCGCTAATTTGGGTGGGCTAAAGAATTATTTATCTTATTATATAAATAAATAATTATAATACGCTTCCATTTCTTTCGTTGATAAAACTAGACTATAGCAAGTATTGTAACACTACGACATTCCATACCGTCGTAGGTCCAATTGTAAATATTCGTGTGAAAATGTTATATTACAAATAAAATAATTGAAAATATCTATGATATTTTTTGTAGGAATGAATTTATTTAACTTGGACTTATTTAGCGTTAACAAATTAAAAATACCTTTTGTTTTCTATTTTTGTTGTAGTTCTACAATAACAATGTAATGTAATTAATATTAATACATACATACCTCCTAATGGAGGTAGATTTTTTATGGATTTTCATTATCAACATAAAGATTAACTGAAGTTACTTATCGCATTAAAACTGTTGATTTCTTAAAATTTTCATGTCAACCTTTTATTCAAGTGACTTGTGATTTTTTTATTATTATTCTGTTGAACAGAACAATTGTTTGAACATTTTGACGTCAATGAAAAATTATACGATTTATAATAAATAATTATGTTAATTATCATTAGGTCTAGAATGTATATGCTCCTTGTGTGACGGCGTGCCTTCTAACTTCGTGTGATTCCGCAACGTTCGGAGTGCGTGTGCGTAGATTTTTATATCTTCTAGTTGTTTTGTAAGCGTAAATACTGATATAATGTAGTGTTCCAAAGTTCTTGACAGATTTGACTAAATTGTTAAATTCTTTTTAAATCTTATCTACGAATAAAAATGTGAATTTCGAGTTTGGTATTACAGAAAGATTATTTCTAACGTGTAATGAAATATTGTTTAATTCATATATTTTTCGAATAAGTTTGCACAATGAGCAGAATTAGTTTTGTAATATGCAACTAAATGCAATAACACCTACCCATATATACATATCAGTTTTGAACTCCGCTTGTAGTGTTCGTAAGACCAACTTTTGTTTTACACTTGATTGAATGCATTTTAAACTGAATTGACTATGTACCACTGACATTTAATCTGTACGTAAACTTAACTTACTATTTAATGTAAAAAATAATTGATAGATATCCGAAGTTTTGAAAATATAAATATGAGTTTATTTTGTGTTTTATTATAAAGAAACAAACCGTTGTTTCGATCTTAATCAATAATATGCTGTGAATCTAGTTGGACGATTAAGAATTTATTTTAACCGTTAAACG
>DWIE01001274.1:0-11217 GCA_018248235.1 Choaspes benjaminii
TAGTCAGAAAAAAACTATAGCACTTTGCCCGACCCGGGAATCGAACTAAGGTCCCCGCACTCGACAGTCGCGGTTGCGATCGTCCGTCCGTACATTTATTTTTATAATACAAGCAAGTACCAGAATATCTACGTTTATAATTCTGACATCTGGTAACATTGTTAGATGCCAAGGGACGTTCAGAAATTCCAAACAAAACGCCTACAGATTTCATATTTTCATAATTCTTATAAAATAATTTATTCAGTTTAATTAACCATCAATTGTAATAAGATTTAGATAATACATTGATTAATATAAAAATTATAATCCGAATACGGTACCTGCACTGACGTCGCGGTTTATTTAAAAGTTGGTACAAATAGTTATCTTATAATTTTTTTTAGGTCAGAGTGCACTGGAACTTATCTATACCGCCAAATTAGATCATCATCGAAAACAAGCGTGTTGACTGTTGTAAACTGATTCCAAGTTGTTCTAGAGGTTCAGTTAGCTACTATACTATAATAAAAAGATTAAACGCGTGTTCGTCAACAAGTGTTTTTGTGTGTAATTAAATTCTCGTTCATTACAATAAAAACCAGTTATTGAAAATGCCTGTTTACAAATTATTCATGAAGCTGATATTATTTATATCTGTTATATTCACATGTTATTCTATGAAGTTGTCCTCATTGGATAAAAGTTACGCAAAAGGACTACAAGCATACTCAAATGAGCGCTGGTCTGAGTGTATAGTGCAGTTTGAGGAAACTTTGCATTTGTATAAGCTTTACAAATCCATAATTGTCAACTGCAGACAAAAATGCAGATCACATAATTTCACACCAAAGATAGAGGAACAATTAGAAGACTTGCATATATTTGAAGTGTTTTTTAACACAAGGGATTGTTTGTCAACATGCCAAAATAAAGGTTTCAAAGATGTCCACATAAATGGCAATGTCTCAGATGCAGTGTTTGAAAATCTTCAATACAGAAAACCATATGAATTTCTACATGTTTGCTATTTCCAAATGTATGCTCTGCCCAAAGCTGCATCAGCAGCTTATACATATCTAGTAGCACATCCAGATGATGAAACAATGAAGAAGAATGTTAATTACTATGTGCAGCAACCAGAAGTGGATTTCAGAGAAGTTATTGATCTAGAAAGTGAGGACTATAAAATGATGTATCAGCTTGGCCGCAAGGCGTATGAACTAAAGAAATGGGGTGAAACTATTGCAAACTTGGAGGAAGCTCTAAATGATTACATGATTTGGGAAAACACTTGTCGCGCTGAATGTGAAAGACAGCCTGAACAGGAATGGTCTCCGGAGTTTGCGAAAACTATTTCTAATTATATGGCATCCCTGCTCTCATGTCGTCAGAATTGCCAAGATGACCTGAAACCTCTGTATTCCTCTGGAGTAAATTTTTTAGCTGATGTCTTAAACTATCTTCAAATAAGTTATTATCATTTGGACAGGATTGAGGATGCAGCTAAATGTGTGTCAAGTTATTTAATCTTGTTGCCTAATGATGTGGACATGGTTGAAAATAAAAGAATATATGAAAGTATTACAAGCAAAGATGCCTTCACTGAACGATCTGGTATAGCTTATTATTTGAAAAGAGATAAATATGAGAAGCAATTACTTCAATTTTTTCATCAGGAGAGTAATAATATTGCTGATACCAATGAAGACATATAAAGAATGAGATATTTGAATTTTTACCATTTTATTTTCTATAGCATAGTAAGCAATTAAAACATAAAGAATTTACGTTTTACTTTCAGTGATTGTTCATTTGTAAAAGTGAATAACAGTAACATAATAATAATTCACTAAAATTGCTATGTATTGGAATTTAATGAGCCTTACAAGTAGTAAAATGTTTTTACACCCATATTTTTGTATAGCTATTGTAATTAGTAAGTATGTTGTAAAATACTAAGTGTAATTATTATATTTTTTAGTCTTAGTAGTATGGGTACAATAACAGGTTATCATTTAGTTACAAATATTGTGCCATATTTTTGAAGTCGGCTGTCTAATTTAATAAATTTGTATTTCTTTGCATATTATTTTTCATTTATTATCTGGTATATATGGTAGAATGTAAGTACACATAAATATATAACATGCTAATGAAATACAATTTGGAAGAGGGAAACAAAAAATGTGTTGTGAAGATGATAAAAAAAATTGGTTTTGAGAAAAGAGGGTATAGTGGAAAATATAAAACAAAAATTATAGTATTTACCTATTTTACATACAAGATCTTTTATATATCTATACATATGAATGAAAGGATAACTTACTGAGTGACACAACCCAAACTACTGCGGCTAGAACCATAAAAAATTGCATGCGCCTTCTATCAATTCATTATTGTTAGAGTAGTTTCTGAGATTGTATACTTGTGGCAATATGTAAATAGTGGGAACACAACTACATGTGATGCCAGTACTGACAGAATCGAACAAAAAAAATTAGGTCATAAGTACATTTTTAAATTTATAAAGTGTTCGTGTATTGTAAATAGGTCATAATACCCAGCCAATGTCAAGTAAAATTAATTCACAAAAGCCAGTTGCACAATGTGGCCAATGGCCTTTTATAGAAAATAGTACTCTCGATTTGAGCTGGTTTTACAGCAGAATTGCTTAATGAAATATTTTGCATAACTGCTGCCCGTTTTTCCAAACAGGTTTGTTTGTATTGTGATATACCTGAGAGATGTGTGACCCTATAGCCAATCCAGATTCGTCCGAGTGAATACCACCACCGCCAGTTATGGTCAGCTTGAATAGAGTGGCAGTAGCAGAAACGCACAGGATCACAGGATACATGAGGTGACCATGTTAGCCCTCAGGAGTAGTAACGCACTTGTTACCGTCTTTGAACCGAGCGGTGGGCTTGTAGTCGGTACGGGTTGTCATGGGTTGCAGTGGTCACTTAACATCAGGTGAACTGTATGCCCATTTGCTACTCTAATTTTCATAAAAGAAAAAAATATGAAACTATATGAGCGATCTTATATTATAACAAGAAATGTTAATCCAAAGGAAAGCATTACTGATTATGATTAACTACTAAAAATCGGCAGGTTCTAGCAAATAAATAACGTATTTAAAATTCAGATATATATTATTAATCATAACTTAAAGAGCAAAATAAATCTTATATATGAGTGGCAATACTAAAAAGTTATTTGTACTGGCGACACTTAACAACAAAGTCATTCTATGATTCTGCTGGATTCTACAGAGGGCGTTCACTCGTGCAAGTAATCATTTTATGTTCTTGTGTCCTACAGTTACTATTTCTAGTTTAAACTCAGTGGTTTACGTTCGGGAGACATTTAATTAATATTTTTCTTAAAGGTATGTGAATCATCATCACAATGGATGCTAACAGCACTTTGAATGAGAAAACAAACATAAAAAATTTATTATTTACCAAAAGTGTACCGAATTACACTATACCTATTCCAACAGATGGTTATAAGGTTTTTTCATGCACAGATTGTGGTGACAGGTAATTTTCTTTTTGTTTATGCTATATAAACACCATTTTGTGACAATCATCCATTAAAATGAAAGTATCTATGATATATTTGGTTGTCACATCTTAAGAATTTAAGCACATTTGTATAGTAATTAGTAGGTAAAATCAGTCATATCTGTCTAAATTTAAATTATAACTTATTTTCTTAAGTTACTTAGTATTTGTTTGCATAAGTATGTACAGACATGGTAATTGTATTTATAGTTACATTTAGTTTTAATTAGAAGATTTAGTTCAGAATAAAACAGAACTAGTACATAACCACATTAATACAGAATACTCAGTTAAAGTTAAAGCCATAGTATTATAAGTGTACTGCAAATATTTGCAAAGATGATGCTTATTTATTTCAACCTGATAATTACTTATTTCTGCTGTAAATCAACTCTTATTAGTTACGTCAGTTTTAAGGGTGCGGATGCCGGCACACACAGATACAAGAGCCCAACAACTTAGCACTCAGGAGTTGTAGCTGTGAATGGCCTCAAACAGGACTATGGACCTGTTCAAAGCCAGTTAGTGCTGTTATGGGCAGCGTTCACTTAATACCAGGTGAACTGCATGCTTGTTGTATAACTAGTCTCATTTCTTTATTCCAATTGAAAATGTTATTTTATTGCTGAACCTTTTATAAGCAAATCTTATATTCCTATTTTTAGAGTCTGATTTTGTTAATAGAACATTTATCTAATATATTGAAATACTTTGTCATTACAGATTTATTCTGGAGTCTAGCTATGAAATTCATACCAGCCGCAAGTCTTTCAAAATTACCTATTTTTGCAGAAACTGCAATGAAGTAAAGATATTCTTTAATAGATGTAATTTATTATCTCACATAAGATCACATGCTTTTAAGACTGCTACAATTAATGTATGTGATATAAAAGTGGAGCCGTTGCCACTTTCTTTCTTTAATATTAACTCAATTAGTATGAATGATGCCACTGTCCAAGAAAAGAGGAGTGTAATTTGCTTTGACTGTAAAAAGGATATAACTATTACTGGAATTTCATACAAAGATAGAGCAAAACACTATACAGTGTATACTAATAAGGCTTATAAGTGTCCTGTCTGCTTGCTAACACTATCTACAAAATGTGCATGGAAAGCTCACATGAGAATTCATTTAGTAGAATCTCCTTTCTACTGCCCGGAATGTGGTATTCATTTATCAAATAAAACCATAATTTATCCTTACAATCATCATTGTGAAGGATTCAATATGATGAGAGCTACAGCAAGAATAGGATGTCCATTACAAATTAGTCATGTATTTCATCCTAATGATTTTCAGAAACATTTGAAGAGCAAACATCTCAAAAAAGTATACAAATGTCCATCTTGCATGATTGCATGTTATAAAAAAGTTAATATGTTTAAACATTTTAAATCGCATAGGCAGAATTTAATACCTGTAGAATTTTTCCAATGTGAATGGTGTCCTGGGAGACTAATTATGCACAACCAGATTGATAAACATCTAAAAGTTCATACAAATATAGATAACGCCGATAAAAAATATTTTGTATATCCATGTTGGATTTGTGATGCGGTATTTACAGTTGCAAGAAACTTAATTCGTCATCAGATATCAAAACACGAAAATGAGAACTTAAAAGATTTATACAACACTGATCCCCATGGGGCCTCAAAGATTATTTCTCCTAATGTTCGAGAAAGAAGTATTTTACGAACTGTGAAGACGTGTAAGAATTGCAACAGACAATTTAACCATCGCTGCAATGATGGCAGCTTCGTAACAAATGAATGTCCATACAAATGTACCGTTAGGTGTTCAGCGCTAATTATGTGTCATATATGCAAATGTAAAGTATCACAAGACTGGTACTCCATTAAAAAACACTACGCAATATGTCATAAGGATCATAAATGTTTAGATATAAACATAACTTTACAAAAATTAGATATTCAAACCCTTCAGAAAAATGCAAACATATTAAACAAAAACAAGAATGACAACCAACAAAAAATTAAAAATGACAGTGCGATTGCACCAACAACTGATAATATTCAAAATATATCCGATATCAATAGCGTTAACTGTTTCATTTGCAAAAAATGTGGCGAAGTATATGAAAGCAAGGAAATTTTAGAAAAACATATGGTTACTCATAGAGATCCATATATGGCTTATCAGTGTATGGAATGTGCAGAAAGTTTTATAGTAAAGTCTTCCTTTTCAACACATTTATTAATAAAACATGGAATTATTGATGTAAACAATTACATCGAACAAAAACAATGTTACAACGAAAACGCATTACATACGTTGCTAGACAATTCCAACAATGAACCGGAAGAGCCTCTCAAAGAAAACCAATGTAAGATTTGCCGAGAAGAATTTAATAACTCTATTGATTTTGAGAAACACTTCAGAGTTCACGGAATGGCTTTCCTAATGAAAAATACAAGCAAGAATGTTAGTCCATGAAGTTAAAATATCAACTATTAACTGAATACATGTCTATATTATTTTTAACCTTAGGTATATGTACTTAGTTGTGTATCATAACAATTTGTAAGACATTTACCGATGTACGAGTACCTAGTCGGCTTTTTATGTCGCTTGTTGTGGCGCTGACGTTCTTTATTTCTATTTTTCTTCGAAAGTACCTACGCTGACTAGGTTACGATATTTGGTTACTACTTAGGTATTACATGTTAACATTGCTTAGAATAATGCGAACTTAGATACAAAGAAGCATGTTGCTATTATAATGAATTTATTATGTTATGAAGTACCTAAAGCACGAAGTTTTCGGAAATCTGATAATGTATACTGCTGCCCATGCCATTAGTGACAACGGTCGATTATAGACGGTGCTACTCCTTGGGACATAGTTCGAATTTATATATGATTATTACTTGATTGTGTTAAAAATTGTAAACAATTTAAAATAGTTATATATCATGAGGATGTGTTATCAGTTTTTTATCATCGTTATTACTTGTAACTCAACATTATCACCGTTTAAGTGTTTATAAGGTTCTTTAGTGTAGGTGTTATTAATTTCAGTTATAGAAAAATTTACTGAAAATAAAGAATTTTATTGTGTATTAAACTGTTCATTTTGTGATTTGGTATTAAAATCATTTTTCATGCTTCGGTTTTGTTATATATATTGTGTATTAAATAATTACTATTATATAAGAGCATAAGGTCATATAAAAAAACAATATTGTGATTCCAAACAAAAAATATCACGACATATCTTTATTACCATTTCTATACAGATCATAAAATGCCATATTTAATCACGTTGTGATTTGGACTGGTATTCTTAAATGAAGAAAGTTGAATCGTTAAAATTTTACCCACAAAGACAATCACAACATAAACATAATTATCAACATCCCTTCATTGCATCGGTTTCATTTAGTTCAACTCATCATTTTTAGAATGAGCGGCAAACTAAACCCATTAAAAACTTTGCTCAGTAATCTTATATTTAATCACTTTTTCGGATATCACCGCTGTAATGTGGTGTTAGAATAATAATCATCTATGTATATTTTATATTTAAGTGAACATATCACTAAACATTTTGGCTATAGAATTTATGTAACCGATCTACAGTTTTATTGACAATGAAACCGCCTGGTATTTTCCAATATTATATACTATAAGATATAAGAATAAGAATAAGATTAGTGACAACATGAAGATGATCAAATATAATAGAAACAGAGTATCTTGTATATCACTGTGCTATCTCTATTCCAAATATCAAAAAATACATTTTTTTCTCTATTAATTTAATTGAAGACGTCACATATTTTAACCCTGTAAACCACGTTCTTATAACTTAGCAGAATTCGAATAGTAGGGAGTGACTCCACTGTTGGAGGAATATCCAGATGGCGCTGCGATTGAAGGATACTTCAACATAACCAACATGTTCAAAATTCTGTAGCGTGTCATGTACTCTGGGTTGGTTTCGTTGGCATATTTGAAAATGTCGTGTAACTTGTGTCGAATTATTTACGTAAATTTAAGTTATGAAGCGATAATTATTTTAAACAACGAACCCACATCATCCCGAAATGTAATACTGGTTCAGGAGACGAAAATTGAAAAGGGACTTTTTCAACAAGATTTTAGGGTAAAGGTTGATTGCCCGTGTGATACGCTTGCGCGATTATCGTCATCTTTACCGCACCGTGTATCCCTCGATTTCAGCGACGCACCTTAGATGTCAATCCAGATGTAGAAGAACAATCTTTGACACATATGCTTGTTTGTTTATCCATGTTTTATTGATATTATAGTGAAGAGTGCATTGAAATAAACAGTACAGAATTAATTTAAAAAACAGTATCTTATAAATAAAAATAATAAATAACGAGTAATTACAATACAAACTTAATTAAATTATAATTTATTACTAATCTCAACTGATATTGAGATATTATTTATAAGAGAGGGAGCAAATTTCGTGAGTTTGAATGTATTTGGAGGTTAATCTTTGGATCATTTAGACCTATTTAAAAAATTATTTCTTTTTAAAATGTATATTATTTAAGATAGACTACATATGATATATGATTCACGGCACAAATAGGTGTGACTGTGGTACCGACCCAGTCGAACATATTCATGTTCTTCCACTCCCCAAAATATACTTAATTATATTATACTGCGTGATATATTAATTTGCCAAAAAAAAATTATAATGTCAAATTAAGTAAATTAAAATCCAAAACCATAATATATATATAAATCGTGACTTTAGGCAGGTAAGCTATAATATCTGATACTGTATATTATTATTAACATACTCTGAAAATTGGATTCAAACCTTCCTAAATATATATATTTGTTGTATAAGACCACACATGTCCTATAGGAGATCTAACAATCTAACAGATATATTAAAAAAGGTATTAAACATTGGTGGTATAATCTGTTCAGGTTCACCATGGTGAGTACCACCACCACACTTACTTCTGCTGTGAAATAGCTCGCATGAGTTGTGTTTCAGCTTGAAGGGTGTGGCAGCCGGCACACACAGGATATATAAGGCAACCATCTTAGCCCTCAAGAGTAGCAACACACTTGTAACCAACTTCGAATAGAATGGTGGCTCTATATCGAATCAGTTATAGTTGTCATGTGCTGCAGTGATCACTCATCATCAGGTGCACTGCACACCCGTTTGCTACTCTCATTTTCATAAAAAAAAAGGTAAATCTCTTACAGACTACAAAACAAACTAGGAGAAATCCTTAGCTGCTATAGGATTTCACGAGTCAGTTATATATGGCAATACTGGCTTAACAAAATAAAATCAAAAGGATCAATACATATTTTTAAAAAAGTATTTTTCTGTCAATACAGCTTTACTCCCTCAATATTTCAGACATAATAATCTAAGTGATATTAAAAAAGGTAAATTTCTTACAGACTACAAAAAAAACTAGGAGAAATCCTTAGCTGCTATAGGATTTCACAAGTCAGTTACAAATTGCAATAGATTGGTTTAACAAAATAAAGTAACAAGGGTCAATTCATATTTTTTTTTAAAAGTATTTTTCTGTCAACAGTTATTAACCAAGGCTCAGTAGTCTTTAATATTATGTAAGATGTGTTTATTGTTCAAATTTTAATTTGGACCCAAATACAAAGGATGATATGCTGTGGCTCCTCTTAATACTCGCCTACAAGTAGGACAGCTTTTCTCGGCTTTCAAGGATGTTTTTAAACATTCAAGACAAAATACATGTCCACACTTGGTAGAGGCGAGTGGATTGGTACCCAGTTTGTCCCAACAGATTGGACAGTTTCCAAAAGCAAATGATTCACCATCATTTGATTCTTTGTCACTTGACTCATCTGTTAGCCTTGTTGAATCCTCCTCTTCCGTTGTTGCTGACCTTTTCTCTTTTGATTGCTTCTTTTTGTCCGAAGCATTCGATGGTTCATCAACATCAACATAGATTATTGAATCGTTGCCCAAATCTATAATACATTCGGGAGGAAAATAACATTTTCGAGTAACAGGTCCAGAACCAGTAAGATCGATGACTTCACCGTCGTAACCGCCGCTCATTTTATAAAAACTAAAATTATAAGTACCACGTATATGTTTATGACTGTAATACTGCTTAAATATATTTTAAAATTAGTACAATGTATAATTTAATAGCTACAATCGAAAAACATTAGAATGAAATCGCTAAATACAATGAGAGTGAGTGTTGCCGGTTTCGAAATATGATAGTGGCTAGACCAATCGCAAAAAGTCCCTAGCTTTCGGTTAACAATCGCCAAAAAACGGTAAACAAAACAACAATTAAGATAAATGTAAATGAATTATATTGAAATTCAATAATTATAATTTTATGATCTATGCATGCCAGTGCTGAAAATTCATGGTGCAATTAGGTGTGAGGATGAAATCGATACAGTCAAAAATTAAAGTATTGCCATAGATTTAATATGGATAGATTTGCGATACATAAGAGAATATATAGATCTAGATAGACGATAAGTCATTTTAAAGTCAATGAACTGCAGTGAGATTCTCGCCAATTGTATACAAAACTAATTCGCATATGTTTCAACTTTTAAAAGCTTCTAATTTGTAAAAACACTTTATTTCGGCGTAATTTAATATGATTACATGTACAGTGTCTAGACGTAGCAAACTCAAAATAACAAAACATAAATAGATAAAGTGATCGTATTAACGTTCTAAATATATACGAATTGAAATTTATAAGAAAACAAACAAATGCGTGAATGTTCATTATTTATAAGCTCACTTTTATAGGTCAGAGATTAACATTAGCGATGAAAAAATTATTCATATGTAAATTGATAACGGCAAAAGTACTTAGAACTCGATCATCTTTCTGTTTTAGAAACATGAGAAAATATTTCGAGATTTAGACCTTTTATATTGTTTTTAATTACTTGTGTTATGAAACTATATTTTAGTTTCTATATAAATTTGTTTTATATTTTCTACAAATTCATTGTTCGACGTAACTGACATGTTATGATTACCGTTCATATAAATGTAAGAGAGTTACAATATTATTTTATAAGTTTATATATGAACTTATAAAATATCAGCATCAGACAAATTAAGTTCATAAGCACAAAGCTTTTTGATTTAATCATTATTTTCACCTTATTTATATAATACTTTCACTTCATTCAACATTCCTAATTAGGCCATAGGATAATACTTACGAAGATAATCTGTTGTATATAAATATGTGTCGATAGTTGTTAAACAGTCTGCATTAGTGCAAGTTTCAAGGGCATGACCATCAGTCTGTTACGTACACTCATGCAATATACGAGTATACATTGAAGATTTTCTTTTTTGGTTTATTGGTCCACCGCCGTTATATTTATAATATATTATATTTCTGAGTAAATACGTTTGATCAGACATAAACTGAATTTGAAAACTTATTTTCAACTCATCTCAATCCGGGCCACGATTAGATTAGGTAGATAGATAGATTATTATTCAACTGATAAGATCGATAATTGATAAATTAATAAAATTATATGATGAATGCTATCGAAGTTGGCCGAAGTGACTACCACCACTTAAAACATTTCTTATGTTAATCAGCTCTTATAAATTGTGTTTCAGTTTGAAGGGTGTGAATGCCAACA
>DWIE01001275.1:0-11217 GCA_018248235.1 Choaspes benjaminii
TATTATATGTCTTTGACAATTATAAAAGGATTTATCATGTTATGAACGGAAACTATAGAAGGTGGTTTTTTATATTTAAAAATAAATCATGCAAAAATAAAACTAACAATTATAATTATTATGTATTATTTGATTTATTCAAATAGACATTTATATTATTTGTATTAATTATATAATTTAAAGTAGAATTTCCAAATTTTAATTTTTGGTATCTATTAAACACTGATTGAGTATCCACAAAGTTAAACCTAAAGATACGAACATCGGTACACTTTGTTCCAAACATTTAGGTACATAGTAAATATCACCTACAAAATTGAACGAGTTAGAAATAGTATAGGTTTATCAAAGGACTTACTATGTTAATTTTTAAGTGTCGTTAAAATTATCGGCAGTGATAAAACAAGCCTAACGCGTAAACGGTTATAAATTACACCAAACATCAAAGTTGTTACAGCGTTTACCCACGCCCCAATAATTATTATTCTATATTCAGATATAAATTATTAAACCATTCAATATGCCTGTAAGCAAGTTACTCATCAATCTACAGTAGGTATCTAAGTAGCTATTTTTACTTCTAACTTCAACTTGCGTAGAAGCAACTTGAAATGATTCGGTTCTATGTTCTAGAGAAGAAATCTGACACACAGTCTAATCTGGCTGTGTAAATAAATTGAGGCGTGTGTATCAACCACTTAGGTCTTCCAAACATTGATCAAACACGACAGAAAGTTTTTACGGTTACAACATCATAAAGAGATTAAACCATTCTGAATAGCCACTACACTCACACGAAATGCTCACATCGTGAGCGCACAGTACACGCAAATTCTAGAGCAATTGTTACAATTAAATCTTAAAGTTAAATACAAAATTAATAAATATATTATAAATAATTTCATACAAACTATTTTATACAAAATTCATAAAGTAAAAATGATATTGCGCACGACGTTATCAACACCGTACGATGGTACGCACCTACTGTGTAAAATTAGTAGCCTATAAAAATAGATTGCACATAAAGATTGTTACGAAAATATTTGCAGTGGAGATTTTGGTGCAACGCAATCACATTAATGAAAACAGCACAACGGTGCTTATATCCCGTGCCACAAATACATCGTAGATAATATACCGAATAAATTCTCTTTCATTTAGATACCACTGTGACGACTGACGGCTGCCGTTCCATCTAACATAAGTGCTTTGCGATAAGTACAACTTAGTGCCGAATGCCAGTTATCGACACCCTTTGCTAGAGACAAACACACAAACAGTCAAATAGTGTCCAATACAGATTTATTTAGTAACTGAGCCACTCTTGTGACTGTTTAATAATAATCTAGCAATCGATTACTAACTTTACTACTATCGCATACATACTAACAGCACTTACATTAAAAAGATTCAACTGACTTTGTAACCTACCAACGAACAGTTATGCATCTACGGGCGTTTAATCAGCCGTAGATTTCTTAATTCGTAATTCTTAATTAAAAATATACTGAACTGGTTTGCTATTTTCAGTGGCACAATAACGTATTAATGTGTTCATTATCAATGATCACCCACAATCAATAAAGCACACTTTATTCCATTGTCGATTGAACCAAGCTCCGTGCCACTGACTCAACAAATCGTGCCAAAGAAATGTTTTATTTTTCATTTCAATATGACATATTTATCGAGAGTTTGAGATTTTACTTGTTAAAAGCAATCCATTTCGACATATCTTCAATTAGGAAGCATAATTTTACAGAACTGTTCGTCGTGACCTTTAGTTTATACCTTCAGTAATAATACATAATAGTACCTAATTCGCATTATTTTAGTAGATTAGAATTTTTATAATCTGAATGCAAAGATAAGTAAAAAAGTAACTAGATTATACAGAATCCTCTTACCCTTGCAATTTTAGTTACTTTTTTAAGTATCTCATTAAAAAGTTGAATAAGTATATAAGAGAACTACAAAACGCTATTACGATATATGTGCGATGTGGTGTCAAAATTTTCACTTATATGGCCCCTTGCGATTAACTTCTTTTAAATCATATTATTATAATTACTCAATCAACCCTTATTAAGCAGTTTCTGCAACTCACATAGCACGATCCGGTCCATTGTCTCTACATTTAAGTACAATTAAAATATGTAGATATAACCCTCTTACGATTAGAAACCGTATGTTAAATCGATATAATTCTACATGCTTAGCCTAAATATTATGTTGGCTAATAAATTTTCTGAAACTTTAATGTAGCAATTAATACTTAGTATCTCTAATATTAAAATATTCTACGTTTTCAAATACACAAATCGTTTTAGATATTTCATAATTTCATATTATATATTCTACAATATAGACGTAGATATATCTATGTGTCAAAACCGAGATTCGAGTATTTTTTAAAAACCTAATAGAAAGATAAAAGCAAAAATGTAAAATATTGTCAAATTTCAAAAAAGTCTTAACCGCTAAACCATGGCACAGAAAATATTACGAACACAGGAGGGAACTTTTCACAACAGGGGATTCTTTTGTTTTTCAAATACCGTATCTCGTTTTTATCAAAATTAGTATAATTAAAGAGAATATAACAATAATCGCAAACATGTATAGAATCTGAGCAATTTTTACGCATATCAATTAAAACTGTAAAGTTTGTTTTTGTTCAAAGTCTCCACACTCAGTCTTGAAAGAAACCTAAACTGTATTCCGTGAATAACAATAAATATATAAAGGTGTTACAGGTTGTGGAATGTGAAAGAGAACGAAGTGAAAATTACGCAAAAAAAAAAAGAAATTACGAAGGAAATAATTAAACAGCATGTATCGTAGCATAAATATAAGATATAAGATACCCGAATGTGTCACCTACGTACTTCGGTAGAGCAAATACTCGTACATCCTCATCTACTGTGTCAAATAATATATTACCATCCTACGTCACACGATCTATTCCTACGATTATTATTGAAATAGCAAGATGATTTTAAATCTGACAACAAATTTATACATTCTACCTACAAAAATGCTGCCCAGGATGAGGACGAAATGTATACTTTGCCTAGTTAAGTCTAGGATGTATGTGAAATTTGACGATTAGGCGTCGATCTCAAATGATTGGTTTATCCACTCATTGCTCACTCCAGACGCGCTTTGTAGCTGGTCTTCCAAATTTCAGCTAGAGTTACAGCCGAGTGGAAGCGATGGAAGATGCAAAGCGGGAGAGTGAAACGTTGTACCAGGGACCAAGCGACGAATCCATAGAAGTCCAGTTGAACCGGGTTAGCGAGAACTTTCTGAGCCTCAAAAGTGTAAATCAGCCACATGGTAACATTGCAAATAAGCAGGAAGGTGACGGCCTGGCGAGCTGGCTTGCTACGTTCTTGTTCCGGAAGGTGCACGCGACGACGAGATACGTCTGCGATAAACAGTAGCTGCAGAACCACCTGAAGAACACTCAAACATCCAGTAATCATGACCAACAAGTTGGGCTCGTGAGTGAACGCTCCCATTCCACCAGCGATGACGCTGAATACAGCATATACGAAGAGGCCGAAAGCAGAGACGCGCAGCAAGATATCATTCAGGTCGGATTGCTCTTCAGAACGGAACTTCAACGATTGTACCCTGCGGAGAGGCTCGGTACAGGAAGGAGGATATGAGCTCCATTTCATTTCTCTACTTCGTATAAATCCAATCAAAATCGCCAAAATTGACAGAACCATTAGAGCACAATGGGAGACGTCGGCCAAATAAATCGAGAGACGTTTCAAATCCTGGTGTCTTATCAGGACGAAGAATAGAATCAAGCAGATGAGAGAAGCGACCAGGAGAAGTAGTCCACAGAAAAGTCCTTTGGAAGCGCCAGCACAGTCCACTCGGTTACCACGCTGAGCAGCCGCCAACGCCGCAGCCCTGCGGGAGAGAACAGCTTCCAAGCGTCTTTCCAGATCTTCGTCGTTGGCCACACTAGGATAGCGACCAATATGTTTCCACATAACATAGATGACAGCAGCGCCAATAAGAGAATATTCAATGATGAAGGGATAAAGGTAAGGAGCAGAATCAGAGACGATTGTACCCATAATTGGATTTCTTCCGCAGACAGTGGTGTTATCAATATTAGCGATCAAGGCAGCGGGATTAAGAGTATCAAACGACTCAAAAACTTCCGTGTTGTTACCTGAAACAGAAAATCTCGTATTTAATTTAACAGACAACAAATTGTAGTTTTTATTTATTCCATATTCATTCTCTTCATTATATCTAAATTGAAATCATGCTTAAAACAAAAACGCTAAACAAATGGAACGATTTGTGCACCTAAGGATACCCACTAGTGAAAATAACAGAAACTGCAAATAAAAAGTGCAACGGCTGGAAACGAAATGTGTATTACTGAGGACGGCACTCCAACGACAAACCTGGCGAATGTGGCGGTTCATCTACCCGATACGTTTTGACACTATTGCCCCACTCGTCTCTATCTGTTGCCAATCTTCCGGAAGTCGTAGATGCTACCATAGTGGTCATTGTGCTCACAATTGGTTTAACAGTTGAAGAATAGAGCCACTGGAAAACTTCCAGCATGGCAGTTTGAGTCTGTGTCGCTTTCTCGGCTTCCGTTGTAATTGGTGCAACAGTGGAGGTTGTTGGGAAAGGGTTATCATTAGGCCAAGCATCTTTAAACTCGCGGCCATAACCCATCCCATTTCCATACCCTACAGTACTCTTTACAGCATCAAGTAACTTAGATTTTGGGACAAAACCACCACCAATGTTAAAGTATGGTGAAAGAGTAGTCGCTGAAAATTGAGTCCAGAACGGTGTTATTAACATGCATGTAGGAATTGTTAGGGTAATTAAAGATGTTTCGTGAATGAGTTATTTAATAGTTAATTAAAAAGTTACACATCGAGACAGATATCTGTACCTAAGGCAGAAATTTGTAGAGCGTGTACTTACTAGTTGTGGGTGTGGTAGTGGGGGTAGGTGTAGTCGTAACAGCCTTTAATACTTGTTCACCGGTAGTTTTGGCAAGGGTTGCAGCCGTTGACGCGATCGTAGTAGCAGCAGTAGTTGCCGCTCCGAAAACTTTACCAGAATGCCTCAGAGTCTGTTTGCGGATCACTTCTCCTAGAATTCCTTCTCCGGGTACTCCTTGGGGATTCTTGACATGGTAGTCAGTAATTTCCTTCAAAGACTCCAGTACCAAAGTGCGTATCCATACGCAAATATTAGTAGCAACCACATGCATCAAGCCGAATCTGGCAATCACCTTAAAGCGGTGGATATTGAGCCGTGAATTCATAAATATGAAGTACATTTGCATGAAGGTAAATACCATCTGCAAGACTGGGTTCACGCCCTTCAAAATTAGATAGCAAGGAGACCCCAGAGGCAACTCGAAGAAAGTTCCGAACTCCAAACCGTTATAAATCATGGTACCGAGGCCGAATGCAATAGCACCAATTCGAAGGAAGAAACTGCCGTGGCTATGTTCATTTTGGGAAGTCTTGCGTCGTCGTACTGGTCTTGCCACAGGTCCTGCCTCCAACTCCACCACATCTTGTTGCTACACAAGACATGAGTATATAAGAAATGAACAAGCGAACTTGCGTCTTACAAATTCGAGGTACTCGTAAGCAAGTATGTACGAGTAGGTTGTTTCTTCTTTATTATTATATAATTCATAGCTTCTGACGAGCGTACACTTTAAATGCGTAGAACGATTTGAGATGTAGGTACATAAGACTAATAGGATCTTAGTACTTGTAGATGAAAAATTAAAATTCTTAGTACTAGCAGGACATTTATTAGTACTTTTTATTCATTAATTAATAGTACATGAATATAATAGGAATACAAGATTTGTTGTTAAAAGATTCACTAAAAATGATATGATTGATACACAAAGTCCCAAATAGGTTTTACAGTGTATCTAAAAAGCAAACAGAGTTGAATAGCGGATAAAACACAAGCACTAAACGTCATCACGTACAACGAACTACAAACAGCACATCCAAAGCTCTCCGTAATTGTAATGATACACAAGTGTTCAAGCAGGATGCGTCAAGATAACCTCACCTGTTCGGGCGCATACAATTGCGCCATTTGCATTTGTTGTTGACGAACTTTATCGCGCATCTTACGGGGATACACCTCCTGCCCAAATGATATGGAAAAAACAAAAAGTAGCCAGCGTAAACAAAAAAGGGGTCATGCGGCCAGTCACGTCCTAACAAAGCATTTACATAAAAGTGGTTTAAAGTGAACGCTAAGTAACCTGTGCTACAAAAATAAGCACAACTATAAAAATAACACGAGGTTTAAATTAATATTTGAATAATGTAAATGTGTTAACCAACACAGAACGACACTGGAAAGCAAAAGGGGAAACGAAATATTGTTATAATTAAAACAACGGATGTGCTGATGATGTGCTGTGATTTGATAGTGGTAATATCCCACTCACCTGAAATTGGCTCTGTTTCTTGCTTTCTTTGGTAGCCTTTTCCTTCCCAGCATCCTTTTCCTTATCTTTGTCCTTAGATTTGCCATCTTTCTTGTCTTTCTTTCCATCCTTCCCGTCCTTTCCATCTTTTCCTTCTTTATCTTTGGTCTTCTTTTCCTTTTCTTTCTTCGGTTTCTTCTCTTTTGGTGGAGGCTTCGGTTTCGGAGGACTGCCGTTGCAGCAAGCACTTTCTTGGAGTAAGAAGCAGAAGACATAAAGCAAGAACAGAATGCTCATGCCATACAAGTAAGTGAAGAATCCTTCGTAGTAGTAGAGAGGTATGTTGTGGGTAATGACATCGCTGATGACGTACGCGATGCACACCACGACAAGCAGCTTCGCGTAGATGAAGCTCGAAATGATGAACAATGAAGTCCTGTAACAGAAATAAAGCTTTTGTTAATAGTAATATTTATGCTAAATATATGAAGAATTAAACAAAGAAAATGTCGTTGCAATAAATGATAAATCTTTTTGGTTCCTTATTTACTCAACTGATTATTTAGAAAATGAATTTCAATTGTGTTCTTGTTAGGGAGGCTGCAATTGGAAATTGGCGTGACCTCCACTGACCTAAATCGCAATAATTCATTGCATAATACTTTGAACACATTTACTGCAATTTAAAATTTCACTCCAAATTGCCTGCCGGCATTTCCACAGAATCGAGGTATTTATTACCCTTAACCGCAGTACAAACGGTTCATCTAATATACTAGCTGTTACGTATGAATAAAAATGTCCTCTACCATCATACATTTGAAATGTTAACTTAAGTTCAGTAATTATTTACGTCTTTATTAATTCAGAAACATTCACGGGCGTGGGCACAACAAATCACCGAAGTTTCACCGCAAGCGGATGAATGATTTACGAACACATTCGGGAGAAACAAAGACGATGTGCGTTGATGTAGGTACATACCCACATATTTTACATTACCTTAAAGACAATACAGGTACAGGAACCCTTATATTCTATTATCTACTACTGCGTATCAAACATATACGAGTATTCTTATTTCGTAATAAATACAAAACAACATTTTCGTGAATACAAGTTTTTATAAAATAAACATAAGGTAATTTATTGCTTAAAATGTAATGTCTTTAAAAATATACGGAATAAATATACATCACAAACATAATTTTATTGTAGTTATTTGTTTCAACAGCGGTAATATCTTGAAACAAAAGAAACTAGTAACGAGGCGACAATCTTTTAATACACAAAGGTACTCATTAATTTTTTAAATTATTTAAGTATTATAGTGCTAAGAATTAACGTAAAATTTCAATTAAATTCTGAAACACAATCCATCATTACCAATCTTAAAAATACACATACTTCTTAGAAGGCTTCGGTTGTACACATTTGAGCTCCATTTCTTTGTTCGCGGTATTATGCTTTTCAGCGATGGCGATGTCGCTGCCCTGTTGCCGGTGTTGGCCCACGGGCAAAGTGGCCATGTTGTCAACCGAATCCAGGTCTACAGTAGCCACCTTCACTTCCGCGTCCATGGGCTGGTGCTTCTCCTTCCCCATCGCGATAGCACACTTCACTTACAGAATTCGTTGTGTTTAATGTTTGAAATTCATTGTTAGAAGACCAGGGTTAAGGATAAGGGTTATGGTGGAGCAGGGTGGAACGCGGGGAGCTATCACAACGCGAAAAGCTCCGGAAGCGCGAGGTGCGGCCGCGAGTCTGCCGACGGCTCGAGGCCACCGAGAGTTGCGCAGTAATGGATGCTGCGCAGCTAAGAACATTCGAAACAGGGGCGGCAGAGACCCTCCCGGGCGCACCCTATTTTTTAAATTGCACTCCTAATAACAAGAGGGTCGCCGTGTCGATATAGGGGCTATAATAAAAACGATGCATTGCTGATGATTGCACCGATGCATTGTATAGACGTGATTTAAATATTTTAATTTACATTACTAAAATCTTGACAGATTACTATAGTAACTACAGAATCGTTACATTTTGAGAGAACTGACCTCTAATTTGTTATGAATGGAAATTTCTGTTCTGTTCTTCTGAAGATAACACTTTGCACAATTCCATTGTTTTTATTATCAGCTTTTATAAGGAAACAACATTTTTGTATATCAAGAATGGCATTATAGAGAAATACGCATCTACCCACTATTATATATCATAAATAGAAATGTTAGTTAAAAAAAATCTATTGCAACTTTGTTTAGGTAAATCTAGTATACAGCCGATCACACATTTATTTGTCATTGAAATTGTAACGATACTAAAATTAAAATAAATTGTAACGTTTTTAGGTTTCTAGATCGAAGTACTCGGCAACCCTAGCCTGGCGACAAGCGGTCGATAGAGGCGCGTCTCCCGGAGAGGTTTGGGAGGCTGCGCGCGCGACCCACTGACCCGGCCCTTACCCCACCCAGCAAAAACGCCCTTAGCATTTGGATATTACGCACTATCTTATGATGCCTTACATGATGTAGAAACGTGATCCACAATAGAATATGAGACACATTTGTAAAGTATTTAGCAATCCAATTCAAAAGGATGAAAGGAACCGCGCATGCCCCATCCAAGTTGAATAGCGAGCGATCCTTTGGCCAGTGCTAGCAGGGTCGCTGAACTCTATTGTAAGCACTATGTAATAACATTCTATTGAAAGCACCTATGTGGGCACATTTATTCCCTGGTATACTTTTATTGTATTAAATTGGAATAACGGGCATTTGGTTTACAGATAGAGTGGCCGATGGATAACTGAACTAAATTTCTATTTGAATTTTCACAAAATAAATATAATCTGTTATTTAATTGCTTCTAAGTTCTGTATTACGTACCAGGACTTGATGTATTCGAAGAAAAAAGAAGAAAGAAGAATATTTTGGGGTCTCTCCCACGTCTCATGTGAGCCAGATTTTTTAATTATCTCTGTTTTTCTTCTAGCTCCATATACGGGCAAGAAGCAATCGGTATACCCGATGAAATGTGATCATGGCTCATCAGAGCTGATGGACATTTAAGCACCAGTAGAGCCATCACACATAACCGACCTCTAAAAATTATTTTACGTCTTTTTGAATAGCTCCGTGCTCCGCACTCCGTATAACACGAAGGGTGGGTATTAGACTATTAGAGGAAGTTCGTCCGTCGACCACAAAATTGCGCGTCATTTGAAATATTAACATCTGGTGGGCTACATCCTCTTGTGCCACAGTTCAAAATATTTAATACAATGTTATAAAATAAGTGAACCTCTACACGACCAATTAGCGTACTCGTATTTTGCTATTATATATATTATATGTATCTTTTAGCGTATATAACTAACCTAGTGAGTATTATAATATAAACAAGTTATACAACATATTAATATATTAACGGGTGGTAGAACATGGATATGTACGACTAGGTCGGTACCACCGTCACAACTATTTGTGCCGTGAACCAGTAATGTTCGCATTGCCTGTGTTTCGGGGCAAGGGTGTGAAAACCAGAATACGCAGAACACGAGGCGTTCGATCTATGTCCTAAAGAGTAGCACTGCATCTGTAATTACAGATGTCGTGGGCTGCATCAGCTATTTACGAACAAGTACACTCTATGCCCGCGTGCAACTTCATCACAATGAATCAAATACATGAAACATTATTTAAAAATACATTTAGGTACTGCTAGCAAACCGAGCTTCGTCCTTAAAGAAGTCCTCATACAAACTACCGAGCGAAATTAAAAGTAGGTCATCAATTAAACCGCCATAGAAATTATATAAGCCTGCAGATCCCCGGGTCGTAAACAAAAAATTTAAATTTTAATTGCATCACTTCAAGAGTCATAATTAAAACTAGTTAGTGGAAGTAACACGAACTGTTACGAAAGACCCGTCGAACGCTTACACTGTTTGTGACAGTTCATTAATTTAATTATCGCCACACACCCTAGTTCAGTTGAGACGTTAAAATCATCGCTAGTGTTCTAAACAGTTACATTACTGCTCCTAGAGTAACTCATCAAACTTATAAAGTATACACTTTTTATGTTATGTACTAGCACTCGGGCTGGCAGTCCATCTGATGGTAAGCGGCTACCACAGCCCATCACATCACCTGCCACAGATGCGGTGCTACTCTTGTGGCCAAGGATCAAACGCCTCGTTTTGTTCATGTGCTGTATCACACCGTTACACCGAAACACAAGTAGTGCGAATACTACTATTTCACGGCACAACTAGATGTAACTATGACGATGGTACCGAGTCAGACAAACATAGATAATATGTGCATAAATATAAATAGATTTGAAGAGTGTGCTCGTCTTACAAAAATGTATATATTAAGGTTACTTGCAAAACAATCAAACCCAAAATACATTTTCTTAAATTATAATTGTCCTGTTAGTTCGTCACTACTTTTCTATTGTAAGCACTACAATGCGCTACAAAACATTGAGCTAAAAACTTGGCTTCGTGGTTCAACGTCTTTCAACTAGATGGCGTTACTTGTATCTATATCCCTAAAGTCACAGTATAACAAGTTAGGCGTAAGTTTTTAAACAAATAACTTATATATATTGTTTTTATTATATAATTGTAATATATATTACAGTGTTGAGACGAAATACATCGATTTATAAATTAATAAATATAGTATCAAAAAAGTTGTATGTAAAAATTAACTTTCAGCTACGATATACCAATAGCT
>DWIE01001276.1:0-11217 GCA_018248235.1 Choaspes benjaminii
TTTAGTAATTATAAAAAATATCCAGGTCCGCCCGGGGGGATACGACCGCCACACCTACTTTCTAAGACCTTTAAGTCTAAGAGGCTTTTTTATACTATCCACGGAAGGCAAACAAGCAAACGGGTTGCCTGATGGTAAGCGATCATCTTCGCCTATGGACATTTGCCATTTGCCAACCCTCTTGTGCTTCTGCTTGAAAGGAGTGGGTGTGGCGTGTCCAAAGTATACATGATAGGACTAAGCCTTCAGAAATACTAATCCAGCAGAGAACGCCTTTGATAAAGATCCTGGATTTCATTGAGGCCAGTTACGGACATCAGCGATCCCTTAGTACCAGGTTACCTGTATGCTAGTTTGCTATTCTCGGGCTTGCTTTGACGGGAATAAATAGAAAACAATTTAAATTTCACAAGGACGCTATGGCATGGAGCAATGGCTCGAGTAGGGAACTATAGCTTGTTTTGGCAACATCAAATTTAACTTGAAAACCTATATAAGTATTTTGCGTAAAAGAAGGCGAGCACTTGTTTCAAAGGTAGTATTTAGATTAAAGTAGCTACTTGCACGCTAGTTAACTGTTCTGCTTTTCAGGAACCGTTGTTCCAGGCTGTAATGAGAATGAAACATATTTTCCATCAGCAAGCGAATTGGAAAAACTTGCACAGCTACAGCAAAATGGAGCGGAGGAAAATTACAAATTCCAGCAACGGAAGTCAGATACAACGGCCATACGTAAACATCAATAAAACGGCAGTTAAAATTGATTGAACGTGCAATTTGTCCATGATGGGTTCGAGCTGAAAAGTTAATAAGTCGGCGCGCTTCAATATATTATGAGTTGGATAGAAACGAAGATATATGAGCAACTGTCTAAGGTTGTTGAGACGCGACATAGTCAAGTTATATTTACTCTTCGATGTTCATCTTGCAAACGTATTACTTGCTTCCTTTGTGCTTATTTCGAAGCATTCTAAAATTAGAACTGATACTCCTATTTCAAAATACAAAACCAATTTATTCATTGAATCACAGACGTGCATTCAACGCTGGATTCCGGCGTAGAGCCCTAAGTTCTAGGATTGAATACTAAGCTACAAAAATAGGCGACTTCATTATAATTTACTTTAACTAGCACTCATAGGTTACACTCAAGATGACTTGCTTATTGCGTAACATTTCTACAACACTTTTCTTTAATGAAAGTAGAAGTAGAAAAGGGGCACGCAGCTGACTTCATGTTACGTGACCACTCCAAAGCATAACAACCGCAACCGACTCTAAACAGAGCCACCGATCCGTTAGAAGTCAGTCAGAGGAGCGTTGCTACTCCTGATGGCTAAGATGGTCGCCTCTTGTGTCCTGAGTGTGCCGGCTGCCTCACCCTTCAAACTGATACACAACTCATAACAGCGAAGAAATAGGTTTGGTGGCGGCACTCACCCAGCGAACATAATAACTATAAGACCTAATACTATAAGATATTTTCCGAATGTACGTTGATATTTATTAAATATTGGCCGCATTTTGAAGCTCACAATGGCATTTCTTTATTATTAACTATCCACTTGTCTTCGCGCATTGAAAGCTGAGTAAGTTTCAATTATTTAATGTCGCCTCCAGTGCTTTTCGTCTTTGAAACTGCAATAAATTCAGAGCTGGTAGTTCAGAAACCCATTATTTACTTACGTTTCTTATAATACGTCCAAAAAGTGTAAAAAATTGCAGAAGAGGTATTTTTCTTCAAACGATTTGCAAAGAAATCAGTTACTTAATTAAAAGAGTAATAGCATTTAAAGTATTTAAATAGTAATATTATTAAATTAGTAATTACAGTAAAGACTAAAATAAAGTCTAAGTCCATATACAATAATGTAAATAAATAATGGAACTAAGTATCAAGTAATAGTAATAAAAATACAATTTACGCTCATAAACACGTGTAGTTGAGATCATAATGGTGAACGTATTAAACTATTCTACAATACTAAACTGTAGACCAATTTCGTTTAGCCCGGAGGCTTTCTTTGCTTATTTTGCCCAAGGTTGTTCCGAAAAGATGTCAAGACTTTCTGACGGAGACAGCTATTGGGTCAAATTGACTTTAGCCGTGACAAGTGATGAGCCGACTGAGATCATGAGGCTGGTTTCCGCAATGGACGAATTCTTGTGTTATGAGCATCCGTAGTTTCCTTGTCTATGCTTGCTAACCTCATATAAATGTGAGCTTACCTCATAGAGACATACTTGTAACAGGTTATCCTAATTCGATATTATCATGATAGATATGGCACAAATATTAAAATCGCGAAAGTTTGTGAGGATGCATGGGTGGATGTTTAATACTTTTTCACGCATAAATTACCTGACTGATTTTGATGATACTTACCAATGTTATATTGTATATCAGAATAACACATAGGCAAAACTATATATTGGGTAAAATGTACATCGTTCATTAATTTTACCGATAAGAATCAAAAACAGCTATTTATTGTAAAATCAAAATATTTTATTCGAACGCTACTTTTATGTTATAAAATAGCATATTTGCTTGCAGCCTATGGTAGTTTATGGTTAGTAGCTATTTCACAACTGTTTCACTACAAAATAGGTGTGATGATGGTACCGGCCAAGTAGAACATATTCTTGTACTTTCATGTTTTCTAGACCCGAAACAAATTTTAAAAATCATCACGTCCTGGTAATTGAACCCGCGACATCACGTTTCGCAAACCGGCTCATCGCCGTCTGCGCCACGGATGTCGTCAAAGAATTGCTGGCTATGTATGGGTAACTAGAAGCTGTACGCCGCTTAAATGCCACGTGTTAGTTCAGATTAGGTCACTAAATTGAAACACGGAGCTCAGAGTTGCCGGCGTGTAAGTGTATTAACCTTAATGGCCAATAATGGTTTCATTAATGCGAAGCTTTCATCAGGATTCCGTATGTTAGTGAAGCGAGGGAATCGCGCTTCGGTTACTTTATGTGGCAACACGAATTATCCGGTTTAATCCACAAAATTATAGATTAATATAAATTGAATATATTGCATTAAAATTCGCTTAGGTTTCAATTCTTATTACAACATTGATTTAATATTATAAGAGACTAGTCGTTACCCGCGAGTTTTCATATAAAAAAATGATTAAAGAATTTAAAGTATATGTGAAAAATATAAACTAAAAATTTCACACACAAAATATTTCTGTTTCCATTTTAAGAGCTTCCGCACACGCTAGTTGGATTTCAAAGTTCTAGTGACATTAACTTGGAGAGAACCGAGGTTTATACGAAAAGTAAAGTCATACAAAAGTATACGTTGCGGGCGACACTCAGCTGACCGCAGGCTTGCGGGAAGTGGGTCAGAGCGCATACATATTTTGAACCGGCGAACACAGGAAAACCCAGAAACTACGTACGCTTCTAATAGTGCGCTGAAGCCAACATGAAACGTCGTCATTTACCCTGAGAACATTTCACGCGTGCACGAGTATGATTTGCCACTTTTGCCGATAAGAAAATTTTTACGACGACCTCCGTGGCGCAGACGTTGTTGAACCGGTTTCCAAACGTGGGGTTAAGGATTCGAATCCCACGGCGGCACAATAACAGCATATCATACCAGCCAGCATATGCAGAACTCGATTCATTCACTCAGGAGGATTGCAAGTCAGAGTGCTACTTCCCAACATAAAATATGTAAAGACTTATTGTCCTAAATGCAACCTGTCCCATTCTGATCATCAACAAAGAAACTAAACTATTTTAGAGTACGAGATTACGTTACGTTTGATTACGTGCGCTCGCCGCTTCTGGTTTGATCTTAAATTCTGTGTCTCCAACATTGCCGCGACCGTAGACACACCGGCGAGGTTATTAAATACTAAACATCCTCTTATTTAAGTATTCATCGGCTACCTGAACATTCTAGTTTGAGCCAACATTTACAACAACTGACAACACGGATCTTAATTGTTAATGAAATTAAAATTTTGCTCAATGAAGGAGCTAATTAAATTACGAGAAAGCGCAATAGATACATATTATTCCAGACGTGCTATGCGAATGTATGTACCTAGTTAATATCATAGACATATTCCTCTAGTTTTAAGCCCATATAATTATTTTTATTTGTAGTTACATTATTAGTATATAATATCCGGATGATGTTTCGCTCGTTTTTTAATATATACCTATAGATGCCTAAATTGTACAACACGTAACGCCATTCGGTGGAGATTATAGAGAAATAAATTTTAGTACAGCAAACATTCACGAGGTGGCATTAGTCGTTTTTAAATATTTGTTTTCGCGGTAAATAGCATTTTTTCAGGAATTACACCTATAAATATATAGATAAACTTAAAAACCAAAACTATCTAAATACAAAATGTTTTAGAAAATTATTAAAAAAAATAGCCATTTGGTCCCGCTTAAGGTTGAAATCAATGGTAGTACGGAAAACAACCAAGAGATGGCGTTAGCAGTTTCTTATACTTATTCGCTGAAAACAGCATTTTTTAAAAATTATTACTATATATTTATGTAGATAAACATAAAATGCAAACCTCTATCTAAATACAAAATTTGTTCCCATTCGTTAGAGCCGTTTCCGAGATCCTCGAAATAAATTATATATATACAAGAATTGCTCGTTTAAATATATAAGATATTGTTCAATGACGTTACATTCAGTAAGCACTCACTTGAGGTTGAAGCCGGTGTCACGCCAGCCAGGGAAGGGCGTGTGCAGGCTGGACAATAACGCGTATATCGTTTCCTTCTTAGCTTCAGAATAGGCCTGCACTCGCCACTGCAATGTAGCCGCGTCCGCCCAGCCCAGTCGGATCAGCCACTCGCAGTACCAATCTACGGATGTTTAGATAAAATATCCTATGTAGTCCTCGTTTAAAAAAAATAGTTTCCATATACGTTTATAAAACGAAATGAAAATCCTTTTACTATGTCGAAAAAAAATGCCACATAAAATCTATAGTAGCAAAATTAACATAAATAAATCCAAATAAAATTTTAACAGTCAATACTACGTTGTAGAAATATTTTATATTTAAATTTGATTATGACAAACTTTAAAAATAACTTATGTTCAATGAACTATCGAGGCCAATGCCGTCTGACGAGAAGCTTCATTCGCTTCCATTGTCTAGCATTCCAAAACTATTAGCGAATATTCAATGTATAATTACAACCTTTCTTTTCCATAAACTCACCTTTCAATAAAAACTCAAACTCCCCATTAACAACTCTCCCAGGGTAGTGTAGTGTGACATGCCCAGCATGACTCCAATCACCCCTGTTGTCCAGCAGCGCATCCACGCTGATCTTCTGCGAGGGGTCGCGGTTCGCATCCCAGTTGAAGGCTGCACTCAGGCGCTTCTGACGACCTATTACCCAGCGTTGGTACGATATGTGTAGGTCACGCAATCTGTAATGCAAGTCATTGTTTTATGTACATGTAGGGTGATGTTCATCTCAGCCGACACCTTCGGGTAAATAGAGGCGTCAGTAATGTTATATTTTATGTGATGATGTAACATGATTATGCTATGGAATTACAGGAGTAAGTGTGTAATTGACAACTATAAGTCATATTTTTCAGTTCTTTTTCTACTAACTCTAATATATTTTGACATCTTCCCAGCGTTAGCAACAACAAGACATCTCTGACTGGGGTCTAATAGGTGGGCTGTTACTGCTAAGGATACGATGGATCGCATTGTTATATACATATACAACAAAGGAACCACTGTATCATGCTCGGACTAGATTGATTTTAGTACCTAGACATACTTCAAAGTTCTCCCAACCTTACAAAACTTTGTGTCGCTTACTTGTTTTTTGTACTCGCCATGTGTCAGGTATCTAACTGAGTGTAACACTTGATGTAATATGATAATGTACTAGATGTACTGTGTTCGCATATTAGGATGCAATGTACTTGAGGTGACGTGTTCGGATAATAGGATGCAATGTACTTGAGGTGACGTGTTCGGATAATAGGATGAAATGTACTTGATGTGACGTGTTCCGATAATAGGATGTAATGTACATAATGTGACGTGTTCGGATATTAGGATGTAATGTACATAATGTGACGTGTTTGTACAATAGGATGTAATGTATTAACGTACAGTACTCGTTCTTGTATACTCATGTGTCAGGTGTCTTACTGAATGTTACACTGCACTCACTGGTCGAAGTGTATGTCCATGTTGACGTTGGTGTTGTTGTTGAGGTCCGCGTTGAGGTTGACGCTGTACACGCGCTCGCCGACGTCCACCTCTGCGTACACAGTGAAGTTCTGCTCGGACAGCAGGATGTAACGTACTAGCGTGCGGTACTTGTCCTCGTTGTACTCGCCCTGTGATTTAAAACAATCATTAGTACGCAAGAAAAGGTAATTCGATTCAAGCCATGATTTCTGTACATGTCTAAAAATACTTTGCATTCAAATTAATGTTAATAGATTTAATTATGAAGGAGCATACGATTTTAACATGATGTGACATCTACGACCAAGATCGACCCCAGATGATCGCATATGGTTGTCATTAGACTACTGAAAGTAAGGTTCAAATGCCTTTTCATCATATATATCTGCAACCTAATGAAACACATAAGTTCTACCACGTTCTTAAAATCCATGTTATAGGTACAAAAAACTTTTTTTTATGGACGAATGCCTTATTGGCCTAAAGGCCAAGTTGTAAACAACGTCACCGATCATTTGTAGCAAGCTGAGTGCTCGGCAGGACAGAGGGTTTTAGACAACTATGTTAATTTTGGAATGCAACAATGCATAAAAAAAAACAACAAGGGACACAAACAACAGCCTGAGAGGTGGAACTCGGCTTAGGGGGTTGCTAGAATGGAGGATATATTCATAGAACAATAAAAAGTTAATTGTATCCTCACCACTCCAATGAAAGTGATCTGTCTATTATCTTGCGTGAATCTCGCGTCCACCGCTATATCCTTGAAGTGGTTGCTGTTGATGAGCACTTTGAGGCGATGTGACGCCAGGTTGGTGCGGGACTGGTCTTGGTATAATGCGTCGATGTTGAAGTCCACGCCCGTGAACCAAACGCCCATTGCGTTTACCTGTGGATGATAAGGTGTTAAGGTAAATATCATCGATTATTTCACTTCTGCCCATATCTTCGGGTAAATTCAGGCGCAAGTATTTTTTTTTTCAAATTTTTTATGTATCTCCGATCATAAATCATCACAACAATGAGTTTACTAGTGATACAAAAATATAAAAATAATGGCAAACGCGTTTTTTTTCTGAATCTGGTAATATACATATATCACAATCCTTGTAAAATGTATATAGATACGGCTTTTAACTATCAGAGGTTACTACCTCGAGTAGGCTGAGGTTTCTTCCATTCGACGTATCGATCGATCGACGATCGTAGGCGACGCATTTTCGGTTTTTTAATAATATTTTCTTTTATTATTTGATTTTGATATTAAACTGGTATACAATGGCCATGTTTCGTTGTAAAAAATATGTAAATTTAAAATTATTTAGAACGGTAAGGAAATCAAATAAACAGAACAGTAATACCGACGATAATCTTCACCGACAGCACACGTATTTTCTTTCTGGTTTCTTCATCTACACATTCATACATTCAATCACATATATTCTTATTCCATTGTACACCTATATACTGTCTTACCTGAAACTCATTCTGTTTCTTCTCATGCAGCTTAGCTTTTAACGTACAAGGATGTAGTGTGGGCAGGGTGATGTTGAGTTCAGAGTCTATGAACATCTGCGCGCCAGGTGGGGCGAAGAGGTACCCAGATACGACTATCTCGCGGGACTTCGGGTTAAAGTTCAGCACTGCACTTGCTGAGTATTTAGGACCGGTCTGTTCATACTGGAACTTCATAGACAGTGGCCAGGGACGTAGTAACGCCATTTGTGTGTCGAGTTTGAGACCGTTGAGCTTATCTACGCGTTTGAAAATGAAATTGAACGCAGGGTTCTCGCTCAAGGCCTTCGAGGCACTCACGTTGAACCCTATGTCTACGTGGCTATGGGTTTTCTGGAAATAAATAATATTATTTATTATAGCAATTAATTAAAGAAGACTTGTTTTTAAATTACTACCTCACCAGACAGAGGTTGTTATGTCTAAAGCTATAGAATTTGAGATAGCTATTTGATTGAAGTGGTAGGTAGGATCGGTTTTTTATGTTATGTAGCAGTACACGGGATTGCAGTCTACATGTTGAGACATAGCTACTGCATGACATGATATCTGTAATTACAGATGCGGTGTTACTCTGCGGATATAGAGAGCTCGCCTCATGTTCTGCGTATGCTGGCTAGCACACCCTTACACCGAAGCATAAGTAGTGCTAACACTACTGTTTCACGGCACAAATAGGTGTGATGTTGGTACCGACCCAGCCGAACATATTCATGGTCTACCACCAGTTAGGTTATTCCAGAAACAAATTAGAAAAAGTCGTCTCGCTGCTGATAGCGAACCCACGACCTCACATTTCGCAAAGCGACTCATCACCGTCTGCGCCACGGAGGTACGGTGTAAAACATACAAATGTATTATATTATTTATAGATATGTTGGGCTGGATAGCCTCCTCAGAAGATGCTAACAAAGTTTCATCGCTATCTCATCGATGATTTAGGAAAGCATAGAGGACAAACATACAAACAATTATTTATATTTACATAACAGAATAAATATTGACATCCAATTGACAAATAAGTCAGTAAAGTCTTGGTCATGTAGCTTGCAGCAGCGTTCTCATATGACCAAACTTTTTTTGATTAATTGTAAATGTTGCATGTTATGTGGTGGAATAAACCTTAATTGCATTTCACTTCAAACCAGATTAAAGTAGTTTCAGCAAAACAGAAGATGTTATTATCGATTATCTTGATGTTAAATTTATACAATGGCATTTGATAAGTAAGTTTAAGAATTCTACTGCAATATAATTAAAAATGTGATCGTATGTCGTATTATGGAATTTTATTTTACAACAGTTCAATAACGAAAACAACATAAGATATGAATGCCACCCAAATATACACTAATAGTATGTTTAAAACATATTCGTTGATAAGATTGAGTGTGAAATAGTATATATTTTTAGTTTTATAATAAAACTTATCAGTCGAACTTCCAAATACAACTACGCGGAGATAGAGAGGTCATATATCAAATCTTAACCAAATGAGTAATAGCGTAATTATCAAAGGTTAGTGGTGAACAGTTTTAAAATAAATCACTTATTTTCACAATCAGTTATTATTCAGTTATACTGTACTCGTATATACTGTTATATGAACTGTTCGATTTCAAAGTCATCAAAGAGGACTAGCGGTCACCCAGTGGTCGAAATACGACCATTTTATGTAAAAACAAAAGAGTACACATTTTAGCTAAGTACGCACCCCGCGTGTGTGTGTGTGCAGTGTACTTAGTAGTGTGTGTAATGTTTTTTTATACAATTAAATGTATTTCTAATGTATATTATACAAAAATATTAGTTCCGTTCCTTGCACTCCTTCTCCACATAGACTTTAAGTGGGCTAAATTCCACACCCCTATGTATGTACAATTTTCTTAAAAAGGGGTACAAAGTTTTCGCTTCACGTATTCATATATAGATTCTTTATAATATCTATATTAAATATATTCGTTATCAAATCGATATTTCCCTATTTATAACCCAAGAAGTTACTAAGATCTAATAGTAGCCTACATAATTTAGTCTAGTTTTTTTTATATCAAACACAGATTACACACAAACAAAGTACAAATAAAACGGAAATATGACATGTCCCCATGTTAAAAGTTTCACAATTATACTTACCACATTTCTGAGAACGGAGTAGAAGTTGTAGTCGGGATACGCCGTGAAATCCATAGCCAATTCACCATAGAGGTCATGCCTGAAGCCCATGGCTCTTTCGCTGAACACTCCCTCCACTTTTATGGTCTGTTTTGGTTTTTTGTAGAACTGGTAGTCTAGCTGCAGCTTCGTGCCGTGCGTTGGCCCGTTTATGGTGTAATACCCTATCATGCGACTTGCTAGCTGTTTGGTTTGGAAGTCGATGGTTATGTCAGATTGTGTAACCCCGCCTTTTGATTTCACTTTAATTGTGCCTGGAATAAAAATATTTTATGGATATATACTAGTATAAATATAAATCCACAGACTGATAAAAAAGAAAGAAGTACGGCGATCACTAGTTTCACGGTACCAATAGCTGTGACTGTGGTACCGAACTAGTCGAACATGATTATTTTAACACTCGCAGAAGTAACTAATTGCGGTCTATACAACGCTAGTAGGTAATTAAATTTGATAATTAAAGCTAACATTTCATTTTGATACTCTTTGATATATACGTAACCTACCCGACAATTCAGCGACCCGTTCGTCATTCACCACCCAATGAGCGAGCGGCACCCAAACGAACCCGTACTTTATGTCATGTCTCTTCAACGACATCACGGTGTCGAACTGCTTCGTCCCGTTCACGTTGAGGCTGGCTTCCAGCGTCTTGTCGTACAGCTGGTTGCGGTACATGGCCTTCGCTTTGATAGTGCTCTGAGCGGATTGGATGGTGACGGCCGCTGTACTGGACGTGTTTGATAGACTTAGGGCTGCATTAATCATGCGTTTTTCCTGAAACGCGAAAAAGCATGAAATCTTCTTTATTATCTTATAAATCAGTGACTAGAATGAACCGCACTGTATGCTTCGCTGCATTGTCAATTATTTTGCAGAATGTGACACATAATTAAACAATTAAACAAAAAAAGATATAACTTTTAGCGCTTGTATTGGATACTTTGATTATTTTTTAAATTATCCACATTAGAAAGAACTGTAAGAACGATCTACGTGCTACGTTATCTGCTAGATGCGAGTTAATTATTCAGATATACACCTACATCGTCACATATATTGTACATATTTGATAAATTATTAAAGTGGCGAAACACTAAGCCAAGCACCAAAGTTGTTAATTTTAGAAAGTAATAAATATATTAAGTTATATAACGTTGTTTATTTTGGCTTTTATCATCGTTGGGTTAGTTGTTGTTGTCGTAAGCGTCGGCCAAACCACATTGGGTTTTGTCTGACTAGAAGAATGTCAGGACTAGCCCAAGGATTGGAAATGAACCCGGTAAATGGC
>DWIE01001277.1:0-11213 GCA_018248235.1 Choaspes benjaminii
TTTACACTGCCTGTACATTCAATTATTTTGTAATATATCTCTCCTTAAGATGCATTATAATGTATAAAGTAAATTAAAAGGACAAGACACCACACGAATGCGACTGTGTCTATTCGGATTATCATTAAATAAATAAGAGTTTATTCAGTCTACGAAATTAAGGCTCGATGAAAATCACACAGGTTTCATGAATAAAAGATGAGTTCACGGAAACGGGAACACGCAGATGAGCCCGTAATTTAGCTTCTGAGCTCGGGAATGAATATTTCGGTTTATTATTCCTACATTTAGATGAAGTGATTTTTTAATTAATTGGAAAATATGCTTCACTTCTTACCGTAACGTTATTTTTACGTTGCGTAAAACGCGTGGATATCATTGTAATATAGTAATTATTGAAATATATCATTGTTATATATGTCCTCAAGAGTAGCACAACATCTGTGGTACAGATGTAATGGACTGCAGTAGCCACTTACTAGCAGATAGACTACAAGCCCGTGTGCTACTTCAAGGTATAAAAAAAATGCGCTTATCCGCGACTTGATCCACGTGGAATAAAATAAATAAACAATATTACACATAAACCAGTGTTGGAATAAAAATGCTTAGTATCAAAATAAAATATGGCATATGGCCTCCCCGAAGACTGAACACCTTCGTACCAAGTTTCATTGAAATCATATGGGCAGCGCATCAAAGACGAACAAAGAGACATTGGTTTTATATATTACATTATGGTTTACTCATAGTCGTTGTCATAAATCCAAGAACAGGTTGTAGAATATTATTAATAATTTCCGTATACATATTTTAAATAAAGATATCTAAGCAGGCTACGAATAAAGGTATAAAATACAATCTAAAGAGTAGCTGTTATAAAAGTGACAAGCAACCGCGTATACATATAATTTGCCTGTCTAGTTATATGGTATGGCTAATATTTGATGTTCACCGGGGCCGCCTGTAAACGCTCTATTCACAAACTCAACCATGAGGATATCTATAATGACGTAATGATGCTCACGTCAATGAAAACTGCTCTATCTTGTTACGCAATCAGAGTGCAAAAATGTACGACTTGTGAAGTCAATAATAAAAAGTATGTTACAGTATTTTATGTTTGTCAATTTTAAATGCAATACGTTTAATGCATGACACCTGTGTTTACATACGACTCGAGTTCTACGATTGTTAACTCCTCAGAGATTAAAAGATTGCAAGGCCGCTACGTACTGTTAGACGCTACATACATTTTTATTTCATGCCAGCAATATAAAACATTCTTAAATATAAATTTTGCGACAACGCACATTGATCTAGAGAGAGAAATATGCGAAGTTAAAAATAAACATACTACGACAAGGATGAAATCACAACATGTATGTTAACGTAACGAGATTTGCTTCACTGCCTTGGAATGCTTAAATTTATTTGCTAAGTGATGTCATGTTATGAAATGGCAAACTTTGAGTAGCAGCCTTTGTTCTCGAGCAAACTAGTGTTAAACAAAGAGTTCGCGACTGCCTGATAAAATATGTTTGTTTGAATAAACTCCTGTGACTTTTACTGTGCGTTTACGAGATGAGTGTTCACTTTTTGATACCAAAATTATATTTTACGATATTTAATGGAATAAAAGGCTACAAAATAATTAAACAAGATTTTTATAACTTTATGAATGGGGATTTTAATTGGTCCTGAAATAAATGATTGACTTCGCAAGCGTTTAGTCTTATAATATAATTAGCTAACGTGTATAATTATTGCTTATAAAATATTCTCATAAAATAAAAATTGTACTTTAGTCGACTGTAGATGATACCCAGTAAGTATATGTATGTGAATGGTTATTTTTTTCGTAAATGTGAAACGACGGATTGCTTACAAATTTCTCAAGCAACAATGTAAACCGCAACAGATTAAATGACTACCCTACCCAGGCTGACCAATGGAGAAACGGATTAAAGGTGTAAAGTTAAAAATCTCGCCGGTGACAGTGGTTGCGACATGACGCGACCACCCGGCACGCAGAAGATATCCATCGCATCAGGTGTCAGTGCATGGGCCATCGCGCTTGCCTGCATCGCCATAAATAAAATTCGACACTCAAACAATGGACCTCGCGCCCGCCCCTTTGCTTAGATCGAGCGATAGCCTCCGTCGCCCGTCGCTGATCAAAACATTTCCAATTAGACAAGCCGTTCCCGCCGCTCACTTGTAACGCGATACCTTTATACAAATTAATTAAAGGCTGACAACAAACAGATGTCAGATCTGAGCAATACTGTTTCAAAAGATTTTACATTAATTAAATGAATATTCGCGTAAGTCACGCCAAAGAACAACAATATATTTGTTACTGTAACATGCCTCTTATTGATTTTCATGTTATTTAGGCGTGAGATACGTGCTAGATTGGTACGGATTAATATGAATTTAGTGAACGTAGCTAACAAAAAAGTCTAGTTCTGATTAGAATCGTGATAGATTGGATGTTTTACCGAATTTCATTTTTTTCTTCGATATCGATCGATAAAGGCGTAATTAAAACAAATTGCTTTCGGCTGTAACTGGCCGTCAAAGAGACCGCGGGGTCGGGGATTAATGTTAGATAGCTGATTGGCCTCTTTGGATCGCGAACCTTTCTCACGATGGCCGGTGCGATATCGCCGGGGCATCTCGAGCCCTCAGGTGCCAATTTTGTTGACTCTATCTATGAACTTAAATAAAATCTATTTGACCTTACTGATAACTTGTGCATAGATAAAGACACAAATTACAGTAAACTCGCGAATTATATTCGATACAAACAATTTGGTTTCTAATTTCTGTCTCCATTCTGTCGTTATAACGAAATAAATCGAATGATTATAGACCCTCGTTAGTGATCTATTACTAACGTATCGCACGATCTAGCCTCAGACTAAATTTAACTTACGAGTGCGGTCGTATCACGATTTACGAATGCTAATAATATTTTGTAAGCATGAATTAGTCATGGTAACAAGACTGACCTGAGTATAATGGTGTTTATGACTGGATACCTTTCAAGGTTTCCTGTTTGACTTATGAATCGTTATACTAGAAAATACGCACTTTTCCATTATACTTGATTTATCAGAAACTACACACTAAAATGCGATGTATGATTCTGCTCATTAACATACAACATCTGCTCGATAACTTGTTATGCGTAAATCAATATTCGTTTGAACATATACTTGCTGAAACTTTTTGAAGGTTACGTAGATAAAAACCATAATTCACGCTTGTATTCCCGGAAGGTGCAGGCAGAGGTGAACATCACCTACGTTTTGCCAGTTATGTTTAGGTTCATGAAATAGGTGGCGAGCCTATTGCCATACTGATAACATTTCCAAACTCCATGCTATTGAGATTTGGCTAATTAGAAAAAACCAAGTGCACTTTTCCGAGGACCCCTTGCTCGGCAGTCGCGCTTGCTACCACTGAGCTAACGAAGCAGTTACCTAGATAATCCGGGAGAAACTTATAAACAAATAAATCTTGTTATAAAAACATATTATAATTTTTATAATCATATAAGAAATACAAAATTTTCGCGAATTTATAGGCAGTGCAGGCATAAATAACTGGCCCAATTGTTCTATGTAAATCTAATTTTACCATTCATTTTTCGAGAAAAGAAACAGGCCGCCCGACCATGTTTATTCCACGGATTGCTACGTAAATATTAAGTCTCTCTATAAATATTTAGGAGCGAAGGTGTTGCCGGACGTTACGCTTTTTAAATTAATATTTACCTTTCCACCCACTTTCAAAGGCTTGTATGCATCATACAGCGCTGAGATAAGAAAAATCTCTGTTTGGATTATCCTAGCTGTCTCGCAACGTTTTATCTCATTATTGCTGAAAATATACTTTCCATTTTGTGACGATCACTATATTTCCGATTTTAGTGTTCACCGAAGCGACTTTAATAAAAAAATATAATTAAGGAAGTAATATATTATTTTTATATTCAATATCTTATAGGTTTATAGTTTGATGTATTGTATAGTTCATAGATACACAGTTTCATAGATATAATATATAGTGTAACTGCCCCCAATACGTGACAACTGTATGAAGTTTTTTTTAATGGTTTGAAGTAGCACATGGGCTTGCAGTCTACCTGCTTGTAAGTAGTTATTGCAGCCCATGACATCTGTAATCACAGATGTAGTGCTACTCTTGAGGACACAGATCGAACGTCTCGTGTTCTGCGTATACTGGCTATCATACACCGAAAAACAAGTAGTGTTAGGAAACAACAACAAGACTGTTTCACGGTACAAATAGGTGTGATGGTGGTACCGACCCAGTCGAACATATTCATGTTCTACCACCCGTTAAATGTAGGTAATTAATATTCGTTCTTTGACGGGTGTTTGTAAAACTACATAAATAACCGTGATAAAGAGAATGTTAGATCAGAATCAAGTTTATCTATCGATCGTGATGATGTAAATATTTTTCTAGATACGGGCATAATTATACATATACTATTTATGTTATAAATGCTTTCAAACGGATACCTGATGAATATCCTAATAACAGGGGCACTTTGTGGAGGAATAGCGGCAAACCAGTATGGCGCGAAAGTGTAGACGCGCGTGCGTATTCAGTAATTGATAAGTACAAGTTACGTAACCGAGCTGTCACTTGTAGAAACTCGGTCTCAGTAGTGTTGCAATATGTTATATTGTGATGTCGGTAACGCTGACTTATAATTATATATTGTATAGGTAAAATAGGTAAATAAACAAATACGCATTAAGACAACTAGTGAGTTGATGATACGTGTGAACATTAGAGTTCAAACACGAATAAAGTTAAATTTTTATCCCCAAATTATAAATAAGTTTCATATACGAATTGACTTACACGGCGTATAATCACACGTACAATAAATATCTAAGGTAGTTAATTTAGGTTTATGTGTGTTTCGGGATAAGGTTGTGATAGCCGGCATTCGCAGAGCACGAAGCGTACGATCTACTCGTATGTCCTCAGGAGAAGCACCGCATCTGGGGTTGTAGATGTCTTGGGCTATATTAGCTACTTGTCATGAAGTCGATTGTAAACTTGTATGCCGCGTCATAGCATAAAAATATGTTATTTGATGTATCTAGCTTGAGGATTTATATTAATATAAATAAATGTGGTGCAAAATAAAGGGAAAATATTAAGTTTTCCGTTTGTCCGAGAGAAAGTAAACTAATAAAGGAATAAAGCGTCTGTTCCTTAAACATAGTGTCACGCCGAATTGGTTGTGTAGATACTTGTCTGTGATTCCGAGAAATTACACTTCAAACCTTCAGATAGCTGGCACAAAATCAATACCGTACTGTGTATATACTTTAGTGAATTTGTTCCTAGACTCAATATTGTACTGAGAATAGTAGAGTTCTATTTTGACTTTCGTAATAAATTAATAGTTTCGATTAAACAAAAAGAACAAAAAAAAAAACAACATTTGATGCGTAGAAATGCAGCGCCGTTGTTGCTGTAGCCATAAATTCCACTGTAATCTGGCATGTATACGGAATGTCCGGACTAGATGCCGCGATACGTCGGCCGCGATTATGGTCTCACGCGCATGTCATTTTGAACATGGTAGGAATGAAGCATGTAGATATTTTTTTAATTGTTACTAAAATAACGTATCGTCGTCTATGTCTTCATCTTCTAATTCTAAAATACTTCAAGCTCTTTTCTTTTTGTCGTGTTTCTAATAATATTTTATTTATAATTCGTATTTAATAAATTTATTAGAATGGGGCAACCCCATATAAAGTTAAGCCGTTAGGCTGAAATCCCAAACAGGAAAATATTTATTCTGCAAATAACCTTGCTAGCTTGGAATGAAATTCCCCATGTTATTTTATACGGGATATATTTTTAATCGGTTTAGCAGTGTAAAGTTTAGCCGACATGTGGCAGCGACGCTGTCTGCGGCAACCAGGACCGGCGTATTTAGGGTTGCCACCTTGTCCAAGGCTTGAAAATGTAATTAAGCATAGGAATCCAGTACTTCCTGAAATTTTATGCAGATATGACGATTCATATTGCTAGCGTAATTTGTATCACTGAAAATGCTATTGTTGTTTTGTGATATATAAGGACGAACGTTATGCCCGGACAGAATGTACAAAAAAATTACAACTATAAAAAAACAGTTATAATGAAAACCTTTCATTTAGATGAAATTTAAATAGATATTCGATTACAATTTTTTATAGTCATATTATAAATTCATAAGTATCTTATAAAAGTATTTTTTATAAAAATATATTTTTATTATTCTGGCAATCCTAACCTGCCGGGGCGGCGGCACGCGCGTTTGTTTACGGAAGTGCAGCGAGCCCGCCCGCCCCCGCTGCGCCGACGATACTAAAATTATGAATGAACTATCACGTAATTACACCTCCGCTTTTTATGCAGCGCAAGCTTTTTGTGTTTCACTATATTACACAATGTTACTATATTGTAGTTTACTGCCGATGTAGTATTTAGATATATATGTATAAGAGAATAAAAACAAGTTATATATACGAGTAAGCCTCATAATTTATTAAATATAAGATCAACAGCGTTGATATACTTACAATAGTACCATAAAACGAAACAATGTAACATTTTTAAAACTTATTTCATAAAATAACAATTAGTAAAACATAACTAACACCTGTATTTACCTTAAAGGTGTAGGCAGAGATCAACATCACCTATATTTCACCAGCTATGTTCAGGTCCCATGTAACAAAATGCCAATTGTCATTTATCGGGTATTTACCGAACCACGGGCTACAACTAAAATTTATCTAGACAAAAAAAACACTAGCACTTAGCACGACCCTGGAATCGAACTCAGGACCTCTTGTCGTGCTTGCGATCACTGAGCAATGATATTAATATTGGATTATATAATCGGCAGTGACGACCGTTAACATAATCTGTGCAATTATTTACTCAAAATAATTACTGCGTTCATAATTATTAAATTAAATAAATTGAGTTGTCCGGTGCGACAGTGGGCCGCCAGAATGCGGCATGCGACAGGATGGTTGGAAAAATTGATTGCTCCAATTACATACTTCGTGCCAGTAACAGATTTCGGTCGGAAGTTCTCGACGTACATTTATATATTTACACGATTTATTTAAATTTATTTAAACGAACGAAAAACTTGCTGCAACTGGTTGGCTTCATAGCGGTCTGCATTGCAGGAGAGTGGGACAGAGGTGGCAAGTCGAAAGGAAGTAATTGAGTTGTTCGTCGCCGCTGCCGTTCCGGCCGTGAGAGTGCGATGCTGCGGAAATTTAATCAAATTCCCAGTATCAACATGAATATAGATATATGTATGATACATATAACTCGTGTCTAAGTTGTGCCATATTGCAATAATTTCATGTTAACTACGTAAGTGCCTAATGTACACCAACGTTTATGGAAACTTAACAAAATTCTCAGAATATATGAACTTTAAATAGCACGATTTAAAATAATTACTTTGTATATAGACAGTTTTATGTAATGTGTGCATTTATAAAGAAGATGCATATATGCGATATGTAAGCAATCAAAGTAAATGAAATGTTTAGAGAACTCGGTCGACGTATTTCCGCGCAAGTCGTCACGCTTCACTGACTACCCCACACGCTCGTTAGAATTTGGCAATGGTATTCAATATTTGCATGACGAGTTTGAGGCGGAAGGCAGTGCAGCCGTTGCTAGGCAACGCGGCGTCGCCAGAGCGGGCGCGCCGGGACGCTGCGGCCGGCGCCAGTGCTCTCCGCTCGCCCGGCGACGCGCGCGACGTCCGCCTCGCTAACCGACGCGCCTCTTGTTACGTGCTTTTTATTTACAATTTTTGATGTCTAGCTTTATACACGCAATGGTTAATAACAATTAAATTTTGTAACTAGCAATTACGTAAAAATAATGTGTTTGAAATTTATTGAAGTGTTTGCTTTCTTGAAATTCATGTGAATTAAATCATAATGAAAGTTTTAAAATCAGGAGTGCCATGTACTGATGAATTAATTTTTGAGTGTAGCCCTAAGTATATAGGCAACAGACTTAATGTTAAATTCTAAATCTGACGGTTCTATGAAAAGTTTCTACAAAAGTTTTTACACGATACTCAGATTAGTAAAAAGTACGGTATACAACCATCCATCTTCTAAATAGACAATGTATTTAAAAATGTAAATGGATTCTTATTGTCCTATAAAATTCTTAAAAACAAAAATTGATTAACCTTAATATAATGTCTAACGTTTAGGAGGGTTAGTTACGAGATAGTCAGGACAAAGAGGTACGATTACAAGACTAAGATTACATTATTCAAGATAAGATACGGTACTCTTGATAGTGCAGCAAATTACTAATACTTATGCTAATATAACTAATATCTGCATTAGTACTTGTCCTCGTCGCAAACTTATCTATGTTCTTGTTTGCTATAATTACAGGTACGTGTAGAGATACCCAATTACGCGACTTGTTATTCCGCTGTTAAAAGCCTATAAGATTCTATCCATGAAAAGATATCAATTTCACACTTAAATTTTATAGGATATAAAAACAACCGTCGTTTATCTGTTTAATCTCGCGCTTTGTTCTTGTAAACAGCGTAGGTTTATGATCACAGAACAGTCAAGTCAACACGCCGTTGTGATTTTTCATAGGCTATTTCGAATAGCGAGTGTGAGCTTTCGTACCTCACGTATTGACAAAAAACAAAAACAGCTGGATAGGAATGAAAGGACGTCGCGAGTGTCGACAGTCGGTAACCGTTTACTCTTACATGTGAACGATCTTTTATTTAGATGAACTTCACCCCCGAGGTTATTCACCCCCGCGCATTAGGCACGCGCTTATGGGGAAGGTCAGGGTTATGCTAGCGGCGGTTAAGTTTAACAAGTCGTATTTTTATCACACATAATCAATGATTTTTTTCTGCTTTAAAAACTGAAAAATATTCTTCTGTATTCTCATTTTTACATAACATAAAGTCACTTTAGTTAAGTAATTCTGTAATGTAATTGTACCTCCATAAGTTCATTTAAAGTTGCATAAGTTAAAGACTATACGAGTATATGATACACATAATCTCACTATCTTTGCGTAGTGTTGTGACTCGTTTGGTGGACGTACGAGACGTGCGTATTTTGTGCATGCCGCAATGCAGGGGCGCACGCCTGGGGCGCCGCCCACCGCGTTCGCACACACGTCCTGCCACCGAAAGCTCTCCACTGCCTTTGTTGACATACATAATAGTAATAAAGGATTGCATAGGAGCTCAGCGGCCTGTCAAAGTCTTTTATTCTCTCTAGGCATTTCCAAGGAAAAAATTAGAATTTCTTAAAATACGCTCCGCCAGCTCAAAATCAGTCGATTGTGAGTTTTAACGTGGAAAATATTTAATACAATTCTTAAGACAATGGTTCCTAAATCCTAAATGAACACTGCCATTTAAGTGTCTTAGTTTAGATATACCTACATAATTTAAACGGCGAGAATGAGTAGACGAGGCAAAGAGATCGTGTATGAAGATATGTGAAGATGCGCGCGCAAGTGCAGCGCGCTTGCGAGGCGGAGGCGGCGCGCGCGTTGCACCGGCTCGCGTTCGCGCTCTGGCGCGCGGCGTTCCACCTGCAGCGGGGCCCGCTCCGGCGGAAGACGGTGCGCCTTGCATTGTTACTAGCCCTATCAACTTTGTTTCCTCTTACTCTGTTTGAACTGAATTTGAAGCGCGGTATTATTCAGATTTCATGTATTTCGAGAACAGAGCCCTGTGGACTCATTAATGAATTCATTTGCGTAGATAAATAGTAGTAGAAAAATTACAATGTTTTCTTTTAAAATAAAGTGCAATACTATCACATGGAACCGTACGTACATCGGTGTACATCAGTTACTTACATGCTATTATATACTTATTTCAGTTAATTAATTTGAAATTTGAACTTGAAATTCCATATTTTATTAGTAATAAAAAAGGTTTTAAAAAAGAAAGCACAGTTATTGAAAAAAAATACTGCTGACTCTGATTATATCCCGCTTTTCCCATTCCGGGCTTTAAATCAAGCGGCGGTCATTAGTGCTCTGAATAAAAATAAAAAGTGTAAGTGGTGCGGCGAGGCTGCATTCCGCCGCGGCGTCCGAGATCGCATTGATGATTAGATTATGCCAATTCCAGTGAATTGCTGTGATTTAAACACATGTCTTTATGAAATGACGATTACTCTGTCGCGAATTAAGCGGCTGAGGCGTAATTATTTGAGATTTCATTTGTTGCTCGAGTAACTGAGTAACAGAAATTAAATGTATGTATGATGATAAATAATGATAGCATCCAATTTTAGTATGGAAGTCGCTTTAGAGATTTGAAGAAGGTTCGACTTTATCTGTGTGGAATTAGAAAACAGTGAAGTAAGCGTCTTTCATTTCCATATCTATTCGATATGTGCTCTCGTATAAACGAGATCGACAACAATAAATAATTTTTGCGAAAGTCTACGTCATACAATACATTTAATGGTAAAGCAAATGTTAGAAGGTATTTATCACGAACTAAGAAGTGAATAGATAGGGCAAATCATTCATTATCGTCCGATATTCATTTTCCTGACTAGGAAATTAGAGCGCGGTTCGGTTCGCCGATGATGCAAGTGACGTTAAGTAATGATAATGGGGCTCGCTGGCATCAATTAGCGGCACTGAACCCTCGGCAAAAGCTGCAGTAATCACTTAAGCCACACCTAGCCGAGCTCGTTTATCAGCCTTATTGAACCCGATCCGAACATCCGATCACGAAATAGGCCCTCGACACCAAGCCTCTTATACTTAAATGGACTTCCCGAACTGATATTCCATGGTTTATAGCGGCCGGAGGCTTTATTTAAATCCTTTAAAATTACATAGATTGGTGGAGAAGCAGACGAGTTATTTATTTAGTAAGATCTATGTTAGATGAAACTGTATTGTTGACTATCCAGTTGCGGTTGACACGTTTAGGCGTAGGATAATTAAATTAAATACTTGTTTATTTCTTAACTAATACGTGTCTCAATCATGTAATGCATTCATTATATACAATTACATTTAAATTAAACAATATGTTTAATTTAATATAAATTAAATTAAAATAATTAAACTCAAGCAACCAACATATAACCGGG
>DWIE01001278.1:0-11206 GCA_018248235.1 Choaspes benjaminii
TGAATTCAGTTTATTTTTCTAAGTTTTCTAAGCAATATAAACGTACACGCTTTTCATTTTAGTGTAGCGTTGGCATAACGATACGAGTATAAAGGAACTTGTTATTGGTTCGCGAGTTCGCGATGGTATTGATGTAAAGTATATAATATGTACTGCTCGTTACATACACGAAATAGAAGTAGGAGCCAGAACACGCGTCCCAGATTGCTATTTTTGTGTTGACTGTATACCTACACTTCTTATGTTGAACTTGTGTGTAAACGAATGAGATCATTTTAACACGTCTCGAGTTACAATGTTTATCGCAACATTTTAGTTTTGGTTTTGAAATATGTAGATTTCATTTTAGTAGTAGTAGTATTCAGTAGTTAAACGTTCTATTACTGTACTGAACTGTACTTACTTCGTATACAAATAAATGCATGCTATGTAATTATAAAAGTATTCTCACAGCTGAAATACAACTAATTTTATACATTGCTAAACTTATACACATTCCTTTAACCCGCCATTAATTGTCAGTCTCGTATTGTTATGCGCAATAATAAAACTTGAAACTGTGATAGTGTGGAAGGTTAGTGGTAGGCGTTGGGTCGGCGGTGACGAAGCGTGCAGCCTCGGCGAGGGTAGGTGTGCATGCAGCATTTAATTAAGCCGGTGGGTGAGCTCGGTTCGCGTGCCGGCCGTGCACTTCCGGCGCGCCCCGAGGGCGCTGCGCTTTTTCCTCGCGGACGGGGGAGGCCGCCGCGCGAGGAAAGCGCGACCGGTCGTCACCCGCGCGGAGGAATTAAAATTTTTCACGTAAACTGGTTTGATAGCGCGTACGGTGGCGGAGTGGGGGTCGCGAATACGCGCCACGCCGGTCATTAGCTGGTTCGCAGCGAGACGCGCGCGCGTCTCAGCCTCTGCGTACGCGGTGCCGCGCCGTACACGCGTCGTGTGTACTATACTATTGTACAAGCGATGTCTCCGCTAATCGTTCTCTGATGTGATTGGAGTGCTCGTTTTAAATTATTGTGACTAAAATATTTTTTAATGATTTACATTAAAAAGTGATAATTGTGTTTTATAAATTACTTCAGTGTGGAATCGTAAGGATTAAGATATACTGTACTAGAAATATTATAGAAATTTTTTTGGATAATGCAAAATGTTTAAATAGTAATTGGCCTTTTTACGACGCTAAGACAGATAAGTTCGTCTCGCGCGTTATCAGTTGGAATAAGTAGTTAATTAATTCACGATCATGTCACCGCATTATGATGTGAACGGCGACACTAATTTCATGCAAAACAAACACGACGCGCGATAACGGACGGTGAGAGAGTCGCGGGACGGGGGAGTGCCGAATTTCTCTTATCAACCGCTTAGCGGCCCAAGGTCGCGCGTTATCACTCGCCTTCGTGCGGAGTAGATGGATTTGTTCCGTGATTGCGCGCATCACAGCCCCATTACTCATTTATCAACAATAATACAATGTTGTGTTTTCTATGATTCCCGTTAATGTAACATTATTTAGGATAATTTTTTTATCGGAATCAATTGAAGGTATGACCTTTATTAAATAGAACAATTATTAGATCTCAATTATTAAAACTTCATTGGAACATTTTGAACATAACTTTAACAGTTATTCAAACATTTTGGTACATGCGACAGGTGGTTTAAAGGTGTTACGTTAACATTTTTATGATTAATTTGGTACTTTAAAAATACTTGAAGTTAATTTGATATTTTATATTGGCCAACGACAGCATTATTTTTCACTGAGTTACTTTATATGTATAATGTATATCTTTATTCTGCGACATTGCTCGTGTATAATTGTTTACTAACGCAAATCGGCTTTAGCCTAGTGTGCAATGTAGATCGCGACCCAGTTGCGCGTGATTGAGGATAAAACAATATAAATAGCTCGTCAACGCTCGGACGTGAGCGCTCGCCGCTCTTACAGCTAGTGCGTTCCATACATCGAGTGTGTGATAAGTGTGGACGGTGCAGTGCGATACTGCGTTACTGTGTGCAGTGTGATGCGGGCATGATGCGGCACGCGGCGAACGCTGCGGCCGCTTGGACCGCACCCGGGGAGGTCTGGGAGTACGTCAGCCAGCTCGTCAGCTCCTACCATGACCAGCACGACTGCCAGGTGCGAATGTCGTTTGTCACTTATCGGGCGACCAGCGTCAAAACAAAGCTGTCCGGCCGGCAAAACCAATGAAGCTATATTTTTTTGTCTCGATAAAAATTCATATTTAATACAATGCAATATAAATCACAATAATATTTTACGAACGGTTTTTGAGACGTATTTTCATAAAAAATAGGTTTGGAAAGGAGTAAAGTCAAAAAAGTAGTACGAAATTCTATTCTAAAGAAGCCCATTAACCGAATGGTGATCGTCTACTAACGAAACACGCACATAGCACTTACAGCAGGGGTGTCAAAAAGCAATGAAGCTAAAAAAATGCTCACGTCGACCATGCCCACTGCTCCTCGAAGCGGTACACATACCCGCCAGACCGTATCAACAACAACACCATACACGTGTGACTCACGTCTATTAGCGCCTCTTGTAATTCGCACATTAGCATTATTCATGCGCGAGACCTAGTTAGCGTTGTACGATAGGTCTCTCGTTGCGTGCCTCATTCGAACAACTTGTCACAATTTAAAACAAAAATCCCGACTTGACTATGTAGTACAATTAATCCCGGATGTTGCGTCAATCTCCCGATGGATAATGACGTCAATCCAATTATATGTTTGTAACTGGTCACTTCTTATAGGGGAAGCGCCTCACTTTCCTGGTTATTTAAATAAAGAAGCCGTACGACAATTAGATCAACGGTTTGTTTACATTTGTTTTTTTTATAACGCTCAGTCGTCCTCCTTATAATAGTAACAATATGTTAAGAATCTGTTCAGAAAACAAAGTAGTAATTGTAGAATATATTAATTATTGAATAAAAGTTGTTGAAAAAAATGAACTGTGTATCTCTACTCACTGTCTATTGTTAAACATTATCTAAAATATTTTATCATTACAATCTCGTGTACGAGAGTGAACTTCTTAATTTGCGAAAGAGGCATATCGTGTGTTGGAATTCGTCACGGGGTATCCAAAAAGCGCTTACATTTATATAAGTGTATAATATAATATAATACAATACAATACAATATAGCATTGTCAGACGTGTACGTTGAACTCATTTGCTAAGAGGCTAGCAATAAATCGCCTTGTAATAGACTGATCATTCAAACTTGCGTCGTTTGACCGTGAAATTGTGATCGGAGGAGCGTGACCGCGTCGCGTGTTGATATCCGCTCGTATCCCTGTGAAACGGTCTCGCAACGTTTGTGAGATTTCAATAATAATCAATTTAAAATATTACTTAGAAAATGTCAATAGTAAAAGCTTACCTAATTAAATCAGAAAATGATTAGCCCAATCGTGAGGACTAGAGTTATTAAATTCATGGATATGCCCACCATTGATATAAAACGTTTAATCTGTCTATAAATCAATCAATCTATTCAATCACCTAATCGATTGTCTAATAGATCTTACGTATGATTTCATATAACAAGAATTGTACAGTAATATATTTTACGGGTGGTAGAACATAAATACGTTCGACTGAGTCGGTACCACCGTCACACCAATTTGTGCCATGATACAGTAGTGTTCGCACTAGTTTGAGTGTGATAGCCAGCATAAGCTTAACACGAGGCGTTCGATCTATGTCCTCAAAAGTGGCGCCGCGTCTGTGATTATAAATTTTATGGATTGCAGTAGCTTCTTACCAGCAGGTAGACTGCAAGCCCGTGTGCTACTTCATAACATAAAAAAATTACTTAATACAAATTAACAATTTCAGACTTTGAAATGTACAAGCAGTATATGTTACTCTAGAGGTTCGATTCTAGAATCTTCCTCCAATACGGATAAAAGCAGCATAGTTATATTAAATATAGATTATGCTTGAAAATCCAACAACTACTGGGTACGTAGTTCAAACAAACAACTCAGGTTTCATCAACATCCGTTATATTTAGAAAACATATACGTTAAAGTTGGCCACATTTTAAAACCATCCCAGAAACTTTAATGAAACCATCGATACTAATATTGTCAATATGAACAGGTTTACTTTTATCAAATACCCATCTAATAATTCAATATTCCGGTTGCTCGCATAAATTCCTACAAATTATACCTATTCGTTTAGCAAATTCTCAATTTCCATGTTCACACAATGAGATATCGCGACGACCTTTGCGTCGCGATTGTATTTTACTTTTTACATGGGCATTGGATACACAATAGACTACAGTCCCGATTTATTTTATTTACTCTTCTTTATATTATTTTATATGAAACACGTATCTCGTTATTTACAAAGTATTTAAAACAATTTAACATTTTCTGCTTATTACTACTCATTTTTAATCATCATAAACTCCAATCCCACCGCTTGGTATTGGTCTTTTCTACTAAAGTAACAGGTTAATTAATTGGTGATAAAATCTACATATACCTAAGTACAAGCTTAGTAACTACTTTATATATACAGAAATAATGACGCAGATTGCGTGAATACGGTTAACGAGCATTAATTAAGTTTTTCTTACATAAGACATTCGCTATAATATCAACCCTGCGAAGATTTTTGCCGCGTAACGAGATCATTATTAAAGAAAATAGAGGCAGCTCGATGATGTCGGACCTACGGCTCGATCCTGATTGATGTCAGTCTGAAGCTACCGGTCTTATCTACGCCACCTAATAGCTTTAACGAGATTGCGGTACTTATCCAGTTCAATTTACATCTCTTCCTCATTATTGTGGGCACTTCAATCTTCAATAAATAACGTTATATTTAACTAACGCAACTTTATATTTTAATAAGTTATCTGTTTTTGTTTTTTTTAATCTTTAATTTAATCTTCATTGTAATATACGACTCATATTATTGTCAGTGGTTTTTTATTGCTATTAACTCTAATGACCGATTTATGCAACTTGTTCGTTTTATCTAATGCTGTCGATGAGTCATTGGCACAGATATCGTATATAAGCATATCTATGATCATTCTAATGTTTTATATCGTCGACCATCATTTTAATTTTAAATTCGTATGATAATATTTATTGATTGGTTTCACTTCTATCTAATCAGATCTTAAATCATTATAAGAAGACGCGATAAGTAACTTATTCTTATAATTAGTCGTTTTCCTTGTGTTTTGTGCCATTGGCAGTTTCATACGGCAAAGCCAAATAAGGTTACGTATGATGAATAATAATATGCAAGTAAGCTTCAATTGCGTCATAATAATACATTTATGCAATGGATTTTTGATTTTTATGTTATGTCTCGTAGTGAAGAACTAGTGGCAAGTTATTATGTAGTTTGTGTCCGTCCATTTCAGTAATATAATAACTTAGTTCAGTTACTAAAATGCACTTGCTCAGGCGGGTGACACGCGGTTCGCGACATTTAGTCGAGAGGCGCATGCCTACATTAATGCCTTCACGACGTAGCGGTCGTATTGCATTTTGCGGTATTTGACGAGTGTTGAATTTGCAGACGCGCTTATGACGGCGGGAGGCGATGGTAACTTAAACCGGTTGGACACCTTTGTCGCGTCGGCTGCCGGCTTTAGGTGACATCCGCAAAAAGTACGCAACCGCATGCGCAACACCGGTGGATTTTTAATCGATGCTTTGATATTAAACTTAAACACAAACGATCGCTCCTAAACTGGATCATTATATTGCATTGATTTGCCTCGCCCTCAGTCGCTATATAAACCGGTTGGAGTCTCGTCTGTGAACATAGACGATTATAGACTCTTGTCCTGTGAATACAGACGAACGCTTCGCATTCCCACTTGCCAATGGACAGATGGATAGTAATGATTCTATTAAAATAACCAGCGCAGGCCTCTTAACTGTCTGGGCCTATGAAACGCGTTCTCCTCTGATGTGTGGCAATAGTTATTATATTATAATGTAAATTGCGATAGGAGCGCTATAGTGCGTACGTAGGTGTAATGCATACAGCGGGACAGGTAAAAGTTGTGAGGGAATGCAGTTGGATTGTATATGAGTGAGTGCATTCGACACGTTGCGCACTCGCTCGACTTGGTCACATCGATTTTATGCACCATTGCAGCGTGCTTATATTCAATCGGCCTCTTTATAAATAATTCGCCGACCCTCATACGGGCCTGTTGTATTAATAATAAACGCGCTCAATCAGCCTCTTCATGTGCCAATTAAATATTTATAAGGGTTAAACTCTTCTGTATTTAGTAGTGTCTCGTAAGTTTACAGATTCAGGTTTTCGTAATTGCTTTTTGTTTATAAGTAATGCCCCTATATTTTGGCATCTGCTTTTAAATCTTTAAATTTTTAAGTAACGACTGTCGGTTTTAGCAACGCTTTATGGGCAATCGTCAAATGTTATGGTTTCATGCGAAAATCGATATTGATTATGACAAGTTCAGAATTGAGTTCACATTTCATCGTCTAGAAACAAGGATTATTGCGTATTAACGGCATACCGAGAAGGGCGCACTGGGAATCGGGATAAGCCGGTCCAACGGCCATCTTAGCTTTTGCGTCGTTTAATAAACCCCCTGCGACAACTGCACGCCGGTACAGGGCTGACTGCCATAATGCCATTATAAGTACACAAATAGAAATCATCGCCGCATTTTTTCAAAGCATTATACCAGTAAGTCGGTTTACATAATATGTTTAAGCAACCATAATACTAAAGGGCCATATTATTCTCACACCAAATCCTGCAAGTTTGTCATGCCTCGCAGGTTTATTTGTGATGTTAATTGTATTTAGGATCAGTTTACGATAAAAATTACTTTATATCAATGATAGTGGCAGATATTGTACGTTTTTTTGAACAATAATGCAATATAAGAGGCGATGGTATCGTGCGTTGGCGTGATCCAGCCCTAGCTCCCGATCGGGTAATGCAAAACGAGGCTCGGGAATAAATCGTTTACATGGTTGTCGGCGTAAACTGGTCTCGCAGCCCGCAGCGCTGTGATACCTCCCGGAGGTAGGAAGCCATCGGAGATGTCGATGCTTGTCAAATTGACGCCATCTCCTTAACAATGCTCTCTATTAAGATTATCCTACTGTAATACTTGTGTCGGACATTGTTGTGACCGTGTCTGATGTCCGGCCATCATTTTTGCCATATTGTTAACGAGATTCTTTTGAACCATAGAGCCATCCAATGTATGTTTATACATTTGCTACCGGAATAGACACTTCAGATAATTTGCACATTCTTATTTCTTGGCTAACTGTGTCAAGGCGTTACTAAATACAGAATGTTTATATTATCAAATGTTTGAACTCATAGTGGCTTCTGAGTCTTTACGTGTTATATATTGGCACAAAATATGCTCGTTGCATTTAAGGAGAAAATTTTAAGTAAATCGAAAATTACAGCGTGGCCGAGCGAAGGCAATTCACCAGCACGTAGGATACCACATCTGATTATAGTGTACGCACAGTGTTGGTGTACGTTTGTGCGGTTGGTACACGGTGTACCCGTGCAGTGGCGGTCTTATCTCACCATTAGAGTTATTACCGGCGGGTATCTCGCCCATCGCACCGCTTCGATTGTTTCTGAACGCCACAAAGCCGCGCGCCACCACCGTAATTGACCACTGTTTATTTACACAACGATCTCTCGTTTTATATAAAGTTTTTATAAACGCACACGTAGCTGTACTACTTATTATACTAACGAGGAAGTGTTTGTTTCTAGAATATTGAAGTTTTTCTGCGTGACGGTCACCTTGAATTACTTTACTTTAATAACACTCAATTGTTCATACTCCGCTCCACTACGTAATCGTTGTTTATTGCTATCATCCTCTAATCTATGAAGAGGTTTATTATAGTGTTAACAATGGAATGTTATGTTTATAACAAGAGTCTGACTACCTATTTAAATCTTGGTAATCAAATAATTACGTTATGCTGCTTCTATAGTTCTTGGTTGTTTGTTTCACTGGTTAATTCGCAGTCTGTTGACCTGGTGTAAACATGATTCTAACAGAATGTTGTCTGACAATGCAACTCGCCACTTATCATGATCATAAACGAAGATATGTTATCACCAAGCAAAATAATCGGAATTTCAGATATGTACTTAATGTCAAGTTCAGTGAATACTACAAGGTCAAATAGGAACCGGCAGCGTGTTAATAAGTTTTTTTGCATCAAAGTCTTTGAAGTTTATTCGTTTAATTTAATTTATACGGATACGAGATCCAGTGTTGCTTACATCCTGTTAACTATTTTTTTTCTTTTATTTCGTTTGAAACAATCAACGTATCTTACTAGTATTGTTTATCTATGATCGCTATTTGCTTTTCACCAATAAATGTAAGGTCGAATCGCACCTGATAAGAGTAGTAGTGCTACTGAGATGGTAGCTAATAGAGTTTAAGTCCACTCTGGGCAGCGGGCGATAGCATCGGGAGACTGCCGCCCACGCACCGCGTCGCGACCGCCCGCTTTTCTGCCTTGTCACTTATCATTACGGATTGTATCTGTAATGGCCACATGATATGTAATTGACTAGATGTAAAGTGCATGCTACGATCTACTACTGTGGTTGTATGTATGTCCCATCTAGAATATATAATTTAATAGTCATTTGCGGTCAAGTGTGTGGTGCGCTGTCTACTCTGTGTGGGATTTTAGACCGCGTAAAAGATTGGGTCGGTTAGACGAATTGTGTAGAAGATGTGTTAAAATTAATTCGAACATATTGTATTTTTTCTAATTCGCGACCTGATTATCCTGTAATTTGATTGATTGACATTTTTGTTTCATAAGTAATTCGTGAAAAAGTCCCGCTTGTCTTCATTGCTTTTTTATTGATAACGTAGATGCAGCGTAAACAAGCAAATGATGACGTTCAAAAATGTTAAACATTATATGTCACGTGGCGTCCTTGGTCGTAGATACATCTTATTCAATTAGTGTAGCCGACGATCGGAACAGCCGTATCCGCGTTTGCGCCATCGCTGCGTGGGAATACTTACTCTTTTCCTTTCCACACTATGAACAAAGCAACAACTGTAACAGATCTCCGCCCGAACCCCAATATCAATTTGCATAAACAACGAAAGAATGCCGCGAACGTCCATGAAATATTAGTTCGGATCAAGACTACTCGTGTATCGTCGAGACATTCTCCATTACTTTTTCTTTATAAAATTATACTTTAGCTTGCTTCATTGTTTTATATAATTGTTTCAAAAAATAAACTTTTAACGAACGTTAATAAAGTATGCGAAGACGACATTATGAACCAGTTTCCGAGTTATTCATAAGGATTCTTAAGCATTCTTGTGTGCACTGATTTTAATAGGTTAGTTAATTGTATAACAAGAAAAAAACGTGTTAAAAAAGACAAGCCAACGTGTGAAAGCCTACAATCCGAGGTTTGAATAATCCTTGCACGCTATGTTGGGGCAGGTCGGGCGCTCGTATGGCTTCACGTTGATTGTAGGTGTAACTTTATGATCGCACGCTTCTGCGCGCTACTATTGTTCTAATGGGCCCTCGGCCCTCCGCTGCCGTCTCTTGTACTAACACCCGTCTTGTTACTCGCCGACTCGAGGTCACGCGTTCAACTTGATCTCGCCGATTCTTCACGCGTTTATGGGAATTGTGTGGACGATTATTTAAACGACCATTTTATGCCGATTATTATTTATAGCCATCGATTGTTTATATACCTAGGTGCCCGATTTTATTGGCACTGGCGGTTTAATTTAATGCCGGGGGCATTGCCGCTGGTGTAGATGTAAGATGTACGTAGATGCAGTGAACACGTTCGCGGTTGGTATTTGCTAAGTGGCGACAACCATAATCGTGCATTGACTATCGCGTTCAATTAATCTGGAACAGTCGCTGTGAGTTTTGACGTGGCGTCTTTATTCCGCCTTTCTGTGACGAGGCACTGCAATATTTTACACATGATTAGAGCCGCGCGCACCGGCACTGTATGGCTAAGCAAATTGCGCCGAACGCGACGCGAAGTCACGATCTGAACTTCGCGGGAACCCGGGAGAATTTCTAGAGAATTCCAACGTAAATGCTACAACAGATATTAATGGCGGTATCGCCGCTCTTATACCGGTTCGCATTTAGATACAACTTTTAATCGACTCTTATATTTCCCCTTGACTAGATCATTATTTCTTTTTACGCTACCAATAATAAAATTGCTTGATTCTAGTGCATCACTTAGTTAATGAGAGATTAGATCTTTCCCAAGGATGTCAGTTATATCGTCATAGCATAACTGCATATCGGGGCTTATCAGCTAGAAGTTTATTTAAATTAGACGTCGCTCGTAGGGCTAATTACATCGCGTAACGGATAAGGAAGTTGCGGCATGCTGCTCGCTATCTTGTCATCGGCGAGTGAGACCACTGAACATACATATTTAAAATTTTAATATTCATTCATTTGTTTTACATAATTTTATTATGAAATTAATAATAATGACTTCATTACATTTTTATTACCTAAGGAAAAGTTTAATTTAATGTTTATATATTTTAATTTTATAACATTAGAGTAATAAATTAATTTACGGGCTATTAATCGTGTCTGTGTACAATCTGTATAGCATATTAATATAGAGTGGTAATCAATTATAATACGAAGACATATTTTATGTTTAATAATCTTGTTCCGAAACACCAGAGCGTAACAAGCGGGGAGCTACCGAATGCACGAATTTATTTAATGCAACTGATATTATTACACGTGAGGTTTTCCGTTCATTTCGCACCCTAAATGTGAACGCCTTAATTAGGTATGGTCGGGATCTGTAGATAGTGATCGCTGGTATGGTAATGGTTCGCCTAATTCTGAGTCACGGACGGCTCGGCGCCGGCGCGGCTCCACTCGCGGCGCGGGACTGCGAGAATCTCTTCTCCAAAAAGACGAAACCTCGGACGTGCAAATTGGCAACGTGGAATGTGCTTCCTACTGATGTGTACCCTTTGAGTTAGACATCGACTGTCCTTTAAGCATGGCCTACTGAGACTAACTCAAGGCCGGCGACCCATGGGCAAGTCGGCTTGTAAGTGTAACGTTGGTATTTACCATAAAGCGAGACATTTACCTGTTTGTCAC
>DWIE01001279.1:0-11205 GCA_018248235.1 Choaspes benjaminii
GTACCACCACCACACCTATTTCTGCTGTGAAATAGCTCTTATGAGTTGTGTTTCAGCTTGAAAGGTGTGGCAGCCGGACAGGATAAATGAGGTGACCAACTTTGCTTTTCTTAGCAAGATTAGCAACGCATTTGTGATCAATTTCGAACAGATTGATAGTTCTATATTGATTCGGTTACGGTTGTCATGGGCTGTAGTAGTCATTTACCATCAGGTGAACTGCATGCCCGTTTGCTACTCTAGTTTTCATAAAAAAAAGCGTCTGAATCACGTTCTAGAAGTTTTCTAAGGTCTTTGCATATATACACATTCCGAAGAAGAACTGTCGGAGCAGAGGAACACGGCCGCCCCTCAGGGAGCACAAACTTACTATTGTCACAAATTTCATAATATTAGTATAGACATATTGCCTTTCTCAAGTACGTTTAATTGAACGTGGTTTATCGATTTAAATTAAGATGTTATTAATAATATTTTCTTTAATATTTTTATATTATGGAAAACTAACACCAAAGTATATAAAGCATTGACAGGTTTTATTATTATGAAGTACTCTTTCTCGCTAATTCATTTAAATTATTATGTTTTAATGTTAATTAAATGCAGTAGTAACTGTAATAGAAAATTTGCAATATTTTTTCTTGTACCTTCCAATAGTAATTCATAAGTAAACGCGGTTAAGTAATCATATGAATATACCCTCGATTCTGACTATCCTATAAGGAATTAACGCGACTTCTTTTTATATATTATATAAGTTTAATATTACAGTATTTGCAAGCGTTATTATGAACATGACGAAATAATAATACATACAATTCATATAATATTCGATAACGCTAACCCTAACAATTTGTATGAAATATCATTTTACTGATGGTACCACCGTCACACCTATTTATTGCGTGTACTGTGCGTTCATAATTATGTTTTTTTCATTTAATCTTAAACAAATATGCAAGTTTATTAGTTAAGTAGTTTCACGACCGCCGTAGCCCAGACGGTTATGAGCCGCTTTGAGATACGTGAGGTCGCGGGTTCGATTCTCACGGCGAGACGAATTTTTCTAATTTGTTTCGTGTCTGGAATAACCTTACCAGTGGTAGAGCATGAATATGTGCGACTGGATGGTACCACCGTCACACCTATTTGTACCGTGAAACAGTAGTCGCACTTCTTGTGTTTCGGTATAAGGTTGTTATCGCTATCGCCAGCATACGCAGAACACGAGGCGTTCGATGTATCCTCAAGAGAAGCACCGCATCTGTGATTACAGATGTCATGGGCTGCAGTACTTACTTACCATCAGGTAGATTAAAAGCCCGTGTGCTGCTTCATAACATAAAAAAGTAGGTTTTTTTAAATAAAAAAATATTTTCTTTTGTGTTTCATTTGCTTCCTCTCCACACCCGCTTACCATATTCTCTGTGATAGTTTTTAATCAATGCAAATTTGTGCACCCAGCTGCCGGGCGGTGCCGGCCCAATCGATAATAAATGCTATTCCACAAGTACAATTTTCCAACAAATTAGAAATGCTATTTGTTATTTGTATCACGTCATTATCTTGGTACTCCTGATTTGCATAGGCGTTTTGTCCTACAGGGCTGATATGATCATATAAAAAAGATGGTAACTCTTACCCATAGCCCCCTGGACGCAGACGACAGTCGCGCAGACCGCTACAAAAGATATCACCTGCATATTAATGCACTAATCGATCTCACAACACAATGCCACTCGACCAGTCCACGACTGCGTTATATACCCTGCAAGACTAATTACTAACTAATAAGCAAACATAACCGTTTAATTAGGAACTTCGCTTCGACCGCCGTGTTTGGGGCTTCGAGTCGTTGACATGACGGTCTCGATTTTGGTGTAAGGGTGACAGCAGACGACCTGCCTACCGGCGGTGGTGGGTGGGAGTGAAGGGTGTGAGTTCGGCTCCCCTGCGGGGCTATTTTCTAATTTGTTTCGTGTCTAAAACAACTTACATAGAAACTAGTGATCACGCATAATACGCGCATTGTCGTGGATTTGCGGGTGGCAATCCGTCCTAGCTTAAAATTTTCCAACTTTTATGTTATGAAATAGCACAAAGGCTTGCAGTCCACTTCGTAGTAAGTGCTTATTGTGTTCTATAACACATGCAGCCAAGGTCACAGATGCGGTGCTATTCTTGAGGTCAGGATTAAATCGTTTTTTTTATGTTATGAAGTAGCACACGGGCTTGCAGTCCACCTGCTGGTAAGTAGCTACTGCAGCCCATGACAGATGCGGTGCCACCCTTGAGGACATAGATCGAAGGCCTCATGTTTTGCGTATGCTGGCTATCACACCCTCACACCGCAACAGAAGCATTGCGAACACTACTGTTTCACAGTACAAATAGGTGTGACGATGGTACCAACTCAGTCGAACATATATGAATATGATAGAACATGAGTTCTACCACCCGTAGCCATTCCCAACCCGCTGATGGTTCAACATAAGATACCTCACCTAGTAGGTCCAGCAACGAAGATAAATCCTCTGCCCCGTAATAATTACTCCCCAGTTGAGCGTAACAACATTCATCAGCTAGACCCTCGTTTCTTGTGAATCCATCAGACGTATAGTTCCATCGGAGATCTGGCTGCTAGTATAACTTACCCTTAAATTAGGTTCCACTGATTAAATTTATTTTGATTTTACTTCGATAATAATATAAGTGCAGTAGTTTCAAAGTATTCATCAAATATGTACGAACAGACCAACACAAAAAATAGAGGGTTAGAGGGGTTTTGAGTGCTACTTGCTATGCTAGTAGAGTGATTGAGATTGGTATGGGCGTACCTAAGCGTGACGATGGTACCGACCCCGCCATGAAACTAACCCGTGACCGTAGCACCGCAACGCCATACATCAGTTGTACTCTCAGACCCTCGTTTCCTGCGAATTCATCAGACTGATAGTTCCGACGGAGGTCTGGCTGCTGAAATTGCCCGCCCTTAAAATTTATTGCCAACATCACTAGTGGATTTACTCGCTAACGGCCAACCGTACATTAATATAATAGTACTGAAGACTACATTTCCTAGCAGCTCTACCTCCATACATATTACAGGGGCCATTAAAGCAGATCAAATTACTTTGGAGCGCGAACGAAGGCGGTAATGTCCACTTTCGGGACGTCTTTATTTTGTTAATAAAAGGAGAAAGCCATTTCAGTACTTAGAACACGATACCTAATGTTTTGGCTCGAGGCCTACCGGACCCGTGCCAAATAAAGGGAGGGTAGTAGGTGCTCTGCGTATATTAAATGTGTATTAATTGTACGTCTGAAACGCTAATAACGTTTTAGGCTATGTTACATTAGTACACATAAACAAGAATATAATATCCTCAATAGTATACACGACATAGGTATATATATATTTATCAACATGAGTGATAGTACGAAAAAGTAGATGAAAATTATTTTCTTAATTCTAAAAAGCGAAAAACGGGCAAACAGCTCACCTGATAGTAAGTGAATATACTAGTCTATGGACATTTGTAACACAAGGGGAGTTGTCAACGCGTTTCCGGCTCGAAGGACTCTTTTTACACCTCTGGTGAATGATTTGCTAAGTGATCATGTACAATTTGGAACTTTTCCTACCTAAGTCATTAAATCCTGACGACGACACATAGAAAGGAATGGAATCGACTGATACATACTTTTAAGTTTTAACAACCCAGAAAAATATAGAATAAGAAAGTAAAGTTGATTCTTTCTCCGAGTTTCCAATTAGAAGCCAAAGATGACATTCATCTCTTTTATTACACCTTTAATATCGAATCGAGTGAGATAACTAACTAATATCAGTTCATCGAATCTGGCCTTTTTTGCGAATCAGTTGACTTGCCAAAAACAGTCTTGCCAAGGCAGCGGTGTTCCAAGAAACTTGGTACGGCCGTGCAAGCTAAGTTTTATTGCTAATTTCCGACGATTGTATCAGACATACAACACACACGATGCAGATGTTTTATTTTTTTTGGATCGAATACCTCGTATTCTGCGTATGCTGGCTATCACAAACTTACACCGAAACACAAGTAGTGCGAAAACTACTGTTTCACGGCATAAATAGGTGTGACGGTGGTACCGACCCAGTCGAACATATTAATGTGCTACCAGCAGTTAGATTATTCCAGACGGCTCATCACCGTCTACACCACAGAGGTCGTCAAAGATGCCATTCCGCAGCCCATCAACCTAACCATTAGGCATGAATTATTCACACGTATTATAGACATTTTACACCTTTTGTATCATATACATGTCCGTGCTTCAGTAGTTGCAAACGCGATTGCATATCAAGAGGTCGAGGGAACGATTCCTGAATCAGGCAATTGCAGGGAAATGCCAATAAGTTTATTTGCGTTAAGACATATCAGTCGTAGCCTGAAGTTTAAAAATGTGTTCATTAAAAGCGAAAAAGCTCACGTCAATTAAAACGTAACAGATCGACCATACGGTTGACCGACTAGATAAAGTTGGCAAAGGGTGGTCCTTTGATCGTGTCACTTTCGTCCTTTGATCGATCACAAGGCTCACCGCTAATAAGGAGAAGTGTCGAATGCTAGTGAGGCGAATTACATCAGCGTCGAATACTGGAACATGATGACCACGACCACTCAGCCAAGAGTGTAACGAAGAAGAAGAAAACATAACGGGCGAAACATGGCTCATGTTCACCATTTTTTGTCCCTTCAAGTAAATACAGGCGCGAGTTTTGTTTCTTGTGTTGTTTATTAACGTGTAATGACATTCGGCAAACAAATGAATTTTGATCGATTAATTTGCTCTACTAACAAATAGAAAGAACATTAGATAGATTTATTGATACACAATAGACACACTTAAAAATAATGATACCGCATCAAAGTACATCGTACATCATTTATAAACTGATACAGAGGAACCTATAATAATGGTACGCCATACCAGAACCAGTATTTATCATCGGATCGACAGGCGGAACATAATGTAGCGGTGCTCGAATGCTCAGCGTTCAGAGCTGTTTATAGAAACAAACATTAAGCGGAGGCCACACCGCACAATGGGAAGAGAAGCCGGGCCGTATGATTAACCTTGAACTTATCACGTCACTCAAGGTCGACGCCATGCCACAGGCAATCGATCACAGCGTCAACCGCTTCCACGAACATTCCTTCGTTAGTACGCGGTACCTGAATACATAATTAATAAAAGGCACGCCACACCGCTAATTGTCACAATTCAAATTAATATAGCAAAGTATTTCCATGAAAAACTAGGTATTTCACGGCCGACAACGCTTCGGCAACGCCCCTGGTGTTTCAAATGTCCATAGGCGACGGTAATCACCATCGGGTGTGAACATCACGGCAACACACAGATGGAAATAAAACTGGGGAGAAACCCAACTGCACATTTATGTTAAAACAAATGAATGTCTCCCGGTGAATTATTTCTTTTCTATACCACGCGAAAGAACTTAGAGGTAACAATTAGTTACATTACTGTATATATTAAAACGCATGACTCCCGCTTACGTATGTGTTGTTACTATGAAAAACTAGTCTAATCTGATTAAATTATAGTATAATCGTTCGTCATGCCGCATAATAAAACCGCATGTTAACACCATCACGATAGTATCCCATAAACATTTTCGGATGCACAAGTTACATACACTTCAGAACACATGCATAGTATTTTACCTTTTGCGGAAACATAACGCCGTTTCATTCGCCGACGTCAGATTGAAAATACCAGACGCGTTCGTGACTCAAACACTTGGCTCGATTGTTTATGTCTAGAATTACTCATTTTTATACGTTCGTGCAATTATGGGTACTGAAGTTGATACATATTTACTTATGCTTGGACAGAAATCAACCTAATTGTGTGAAACAGCAATGTTCGCACTAGTTTATTTCGTTGACAGGGTGACATGGCTGCTATATAGCGGGATACAGGAGTTGGAATTTCGTTGTCATGGACATAGTAAATCGAATTTACAAATGTTGTGGGCTGCAGTAGCAAGTTACGATCAGGTTTGAACAACCTCCCGCAGGTGTAGACAGTGATGAGCCTGTCTGCTAAATGTGAAGTCACGGGTTCGAGTAAAACTTTACGGATGGGAGAATATTCCTGTTTGACTAGGACAGTACCACAGTCACACCTAATTGTGCCATGAAACAGCAGTGTTCGCACTATATGTGTTTCGAGATGTAGCTAGCATATGCAGAACGCGAGACGTTCAATCTGTCTTCAGGAGTAGTACATCTTTGTATGCAGATGTCATGTGCTGCAGTAGCTACATACCATCAGGTAGACTGCAACGCCGTGTACGATTTAACAGCACATTTTTTTCGTTCTCGTTTAGTACTTCACTATATAAGAAATCTCGAGCATCAAATTGTACAAGCTTTACGGACTTATTACACTTTGTTCTAACTTTAAACATCTCAAGTTAATGTGTTGTGTGCAAGCACATAAGTCCACGCAACGGTGACGTCAAGCTCCCCGCCCGGTATGGCCGAAAATATGCCCCGGCGGATTGAGTCATAAATATGTCCTCCTTATTCTGTTTACGGCGAGCTAAAATTGCCTCAGTGTATCAACCGGCCACTTACACTCCCTACACACATGCGACGCAGAGATTACAGTTCAATGCAATTTATTTAACCTAACCTAAGTGACATTTTTTTTTATTGTGTAAAACATCATAAGGTAAGCTACATCTATATATGCGTATATCTGGATAATTCAGCGGCTACGGCATAAGCCGGCGGCATAAGAATGCTACAATAACGTAACTCTTTAGTTGTCGAAAGTACAATACACATTGCCTCGCAATTTAAAGTTTAAACAGCTCAAATTTCACGAAAGGTAGGCAGAGGTGAGGAATTATCGCTCTGTATTCACTAATCTCACACCAGATGGCAGTACGAACTCATGAAAAACGTTGAAAATATAAACATATAAAGTTGGTATATTAGCATTTTACACCAGATCGATATCGTTATATTATTCGATTCTTTGTGTATCGTTAAAAAAAACAATACAATAAAAGCCATGACAACATAATTTAAGCAACATCTTTTAAACAAACAAGTAAGTCTGTTCTGTCCGTTTATAATAAGGAATCTCACTTGTCGTAGAAATTAGACTATCGACTATTTCAACCATTATAATTAAAAAAAACTAGCGAGTACTCACGGTTAATTCGTTGATACGAAACTAGTTGATGTCGTGTAATCGATCGCAATGCGGACGAAATCGCAGATAAGAACTAGTTTATAATAACGGCATGCGAAGAACACACAAGTACCTAACTGGGTCATGCCATAACATAATGACGCATTGTATCCTTTATGGCAAACAATCTATTGATACCAGTAATTCTATCTAACGTGTTTACTGTAATAAAAACCATAATGTCAGGGCCGGAGATATGATAACGGCGTAGGTACATACATACATAATTGTATTCACTAACGTTACATGTAAAAACGAACACACGAAAGAACAATTATAAGTGTGTAAGCGTATTCTCTGCGGCTTCGCTCGCGTCAAACAAATGTTCATCCTCCTTTTCACCAAATCAGGGTTTGAAATTTAAAAAATCCTTTCTTAGAGCTCGTCTACAATGTAAAAGGAAACCGTGTGCAAATTATCACGGCTCTAGCCCCAGTAGTTTGGGCTGTACGTTGATATGTCAGTCAGTTATCCTTTCATATATATAGATTAATATAAAAAATATTATGCCACATCATGATATTGTTTTATACGAAGGCTACATTTATCTTCCATCTATATATATAAAAAAAGGATAACTGACTGACTGATATATCAAGGGCACAGCACAAACTACTGAGGCTAGGCGCTTGAAAGTTTCCTTTTACAATGTAGGTGAGCACTAAGGAAGGTATTTTTGTAAGGTGGTGAAATAGGGGACGAAAGAAAATTTGTATGACGCGAGCGTAGCCGCGGGGGAAACGCTCGTACAACATAAAGCCGGGATACCTGTGGTTGTTTATAGCTACATGCCACAAAAACATTATTTTATCAGTACCACCCATCAGACCTATTTCTGCTGTGAGGAAACTTCCGATTTGTGTTTCAGTCTCACGCTTAAGGATGCCGGCATAATACACGAAACACATGAAGCCACAAACTTAGCCATTAGCCGGAGTAATACAACTATCACTGAACTCGAACCTAACAATGGATATGCCTGAAGCCTGTTACAGGCAGTGGTAATCACACCAGGTGAAACTGCCTGATAATTTGCTTCTCTAAATTCAAAAAACATCTTTGGTGTTAAGCGAGTTTCAAACGCCAAGAATATACAGCTTTAATGATAGTATGTTTCGTTCAGTGTATACCTAAAACAAGCGCAAGTGACTTTAGAATATAAATGCTAGTGAACGTCAGGTGTGTCCCTGAAGTATCAAAAAAAGATTTAGTCCTATAATTGATTACCGAAAAGGAATGCGTTTGATGGTTTAAATCAAAAGAGACACAAATACGTTTGGAATTTAAAATCGAATCGTTTTTGTCAATGTATAAACTTAATTAAAATCCACAATAATAACTCCCGTAACTGTCAATATATATAATAACAGAAATGAACCAACATTCGAAATTAAATTTATTAACCTTAATAGCTAGCAGGTGTGACGATTTTTTGACTCTGCCAAAATGCCATGTGTCACATTTGTCTAGATTGAATCGTAATTCAAAATGATATAATACATTATCACACGCTACATATAATAGATGTCATAGTCATGTTCCTACCAAAATCTCCCTCACGATTAAACAAATTCCGAGCATGTTAATCGTACCTATTAAATAAAATTCAAGAATACAAAACTATTATAAATTTCTTTGGCGTAACTACTGAACTTAGGAACAAGGAATCGATTTACGCGTAATATTTTATTGCAAGTCAGTTTTAGTTATTTATTTGGTTGTGTTAGGGAACACAGGATACACAAAAGCAATCACAAAATTCTTTCAAAATTTATTTTTATGTACAGTATGTTGTAATGATTACTACAAACATATTTCATTGGTCGACATGTGCATGGGTGAATTTGTGGACAAGAAATAATTTCTGTCAGATCGTCACGTGGCGCGCACATTATTGTGATATATACACGTCACTTTTTCACTGCGGTATTAAAAAAAGAAGTGCATTTAACCGCCAATGAGCGGCGAGGAGCCCGCGGCGCGACCCACCGAAAATAGACCAACCAGCAAAATAAACCACCAAAATTCTAGAATGCAGCCGCGAATACCAAACAACCACGAATCCACACGCTGAATAATTCCACGGTTATTCGAACGGTTTCCGTTTAGTGAAAAACAGCTAAAACTACGCAGAGTCGAAAATAATTGAATACCAACGCTGTCGTCACCGCGAAAAACGTGACACACAAATTGCTTGATGAAAAAAAGTAATTATTACGTCTTGTGACTGTTATAAACCATTCCAGTTTTCATTTAGCTAATTGTTAACTATAACTGAACCTCTGTTGATTACTTAAAACGCTGGTTGTCCATTTCATATTCCATTAATTAAAGCAATCGTAACGAGTAAACGACTGAGCGCTCTAAGTTGTTGCCGATGGAAAATGAATCCCATCGCGGGCCATAATTGCGTCTGTTGTTGTAATTGCGTCGAGCAAGCGATCGAGTCGGTTTTAAATAGACTCACAGTCTCAGGTGATTCAATTAAGAGCTCGTCTTGTAACAACGTGCGGTGGTGCGCGAGTTTTTGCTGGAAATGACAAGGCCTGTCACTCCGCGCTGGTGGGCTGGCAGCGCGCCGGTACGCGTCATTGGACGCTTTCACGTTAGACGAAACTACATCCACGCGAAATCTACTCCAATGTCAGTGGATTCTCATTTATTCCGTTTAACTTTAGAGCACTTGTCAATACCACCCGTTATTGTGGCGTTATGTAACAGCATGATAGCCGACATGTATAGGTATAATAAACGCGTGGTGTTAGAAGTTTGTCCTTGGGAGTAGTCCCGCATGTATTATCGATCTTGGTAACATACCATCAGTGGAACATCATATCATCAGCGGAAGCAGCCACCTAACATTAGATGGATTGCAAACTCATGTGATGTCATAATATATTACATATAAAAATGACCCATATTCAAGGGAATACTATCTTTAACGATAAAAGTGAGACAAAAGGAAAGTAATAGGTAATATTTATTTCCCATCATTTTAATCAGAACCACGTGACAATACTGGCAATAAAAAAGTAAATATATTTATCGGTCTGACAATTTATCAGTCCATTGATTGTGATCATCGACTGATTGTCATCTATTTCAGATTGCGACAAATGGGAAACTCTACATGCAACTTTCAGATACGGATTGTCGGAGAACTTGCGGCATCTATCCCATTATGTCTGTGACGGTTAGAAACTACGAACGGCCACCGAAGGTTGGACTGTCGGTATCAGTTATCAACCACTTCGTAACCGCCGGAACGAAACGCCTTCGACGAATAAAAAGGTCAAACATAACTTCGAAATAACTCGTGACAGGCGAGGCTTAACGAGCCACTTATACTCCGAGTATGATTTCATATCGACGAGCGTTCGCTTGGCATTGCGAGGATGACATGACAGCCAATATAATAACGCCAAATAATTAACATCGAGCAAAAACTCAAGGTGAAATCTCTTACGTGCACTCCGAGCCGATGTTCTCCGAAAACGAATTCGGGATCTTCCGACACGTCGATAAACACACGTTGCGTTTTAAAAACTTCACCCATCCTGCCCCGACCGCGTACACGCAAGTGCGTGTCGGTCCGAGCGGACTGACGAGCGGCGGTACTGACACGACCAGTGCATCTGGGTCTGTGGCGAGGGCACTGTTTCCAGTTTAGCGATAAGCTAGCAAGGATCTAGGTAATCTGGCGGTGTCCAGCCTCGGTGCAACCGGTTCTGAGTCCGGGCGAGCAAGGCTGCGATAAAGGCTTGATAATGGCCAACATGCGAGCCGATCGGGAGAAACAACTCAGCAATGTCCACGCATCAGTTACAAATTAAAACAGAATTTCCAACGAATTATCTATTTCGACATATGTGAGATTAAGTGTTAAGCAGTATAATTTTCCTAGAATCGATTATAATAGGAATCGGTAAC
>DWIE01001280.1:0-11204 GCA_018248235.1 Choaspes benjaminii
AACACGAGGCGTTCGATCTTTGTCCTCAAAGGCAGCACCGCATGTGATTACAGATGTCATGGGCTCCAGGAGCTACTTACCAGCAGGTAGACTGCAAGCCCGTGTGCTACCTCATAATATAAAAACATTTTCGTTCAACAAAGAAGTTGTCCACCCGGCAATGAATACTTACCGTATTACAGGAATGCGGCTATGGCTGGTAGCACTGGCGCTGCAGGCTTCGCTGGCCGCTGCCGGAAGCAACAAACACCATCGCCGCTCCATGGCGACCCAAGGGGTAAATAAGTACATTGTTTTTGCTATACAATAGTTTTATCCTACATTCATTTATTAGGCTTCAAATCTTAACATTCCTACAACGTATATGTGCTAATAAATATTGCACCACGCTGGTGTAAAACTCGTTAGTCGATTCGAGGTCGATATTACTATTATTGCAAAGTAAATAATTCATTCATTCATTCATTAAAGATGAGGTTTAACGACGGAAATTAACAACCGAATGGTTATAATTAACATCCTAATAAGGAGTATCATATTTATGGCCTTTATTTAAAAAAATATCCGTATTAATCGTGTCCGACGTAATACATGTGAGCTATAAATTATGAAGGCAACCCGAGTTAATAAAGTTTCTTTAATCATTTCAGACTTTACCAGTATCAAAAAGCGGTTGGAGACCCGTCGTTGGATCGAGTGGACTTTTATACGGATCTTTAGGAACAGCTCCTTTACATGCTCCGTCCTACAAAGTGCCAGTAATCGACTACTACCCTTCATCAGCTCGACCGCTCGCCGCAAGAGACGCAACAAAACTGACCTCCATCGCCCAATCTTATCGACCCACCACTCTCCGAACCGTTCCCGCTCCAGCACCTACTCCTCCTGTCAACCAGCCCATCAACTCATATCTTAATCCTTTCGCGCTCCCTAACCACGGCTACGTTAATTACAAATTCGTTCAAAACTTCCCAGCGGATAACGTCGTCATAAGAAACCCTCACAATCCTTACGCCGCTCGTCCCGTGTTACAGAAATACCAGACGAAACCCAAGCAGCAATACCAAAACAGCTTGTTACAACAACTAACTAACATTCAACCGATCCAGTTCGGCCAATACCCCACGGCGAAACCTTTTGATATATTCGGGAAACCCGTGGAGGTGTACGTGAGACCCGACGCAAAACGACCGCAGTCGGCCGACACTGAAATCTTCAAACCTGAAGTTTTCAAGCTGCCTGACAACGACGTGGCCCAGCAATCTGTGAGCCAGCAGCAGGTTAAGACAGCACAGCAGCAGACTTATTCTGCAACTACAAGGATACCAGCGAACCCGTATGCGCAGTATGCATTCCAAGATTCAGTATCTAACTACCAGCAATTTCCACCCAGTATATTAGGTAAGAAGCTTTAAAAAGTTTTCTAAATACGTGTTTATCAGAGTATCTTTTATTTAGCACAATGTAGTCCTACTTGTTACGATAAACGTGAAAATTCTAAATGATCTACGATTTGTAATAGTTATCTCAATACTTTACTTAGAAAATATAAAGCCACAATTTTTTTTTTTAAACTAAAACGAGTTTTTTTTCAGGCACTTTTAACTCATTCGGCGTGCAATCAGTGAAAGCCAGAGATCCAGTATTTCCTCAAACCAAGACTACGTACATAGCACCACAACCAACGAGACAGACAGTGTTCAATTCATTCAGCTACTCTCCCAACTTTAAATCCACCCCAACGTTTTTCGCAACCACCACTCCCAAACTTCTTACAACACAGAATCAACACTACATCTTTGGGTCCACAATAAATGATGTCAGAACAGCCCCTACACCACAAACAAAAATACCATCACCGCCAAAAATAGACCCAAACGCAGCAACTAAAGGGCCTTTTAAGCCTAGCCCTCAAGACCCGTTCATTAAAAACTTGCATAACTTGGACTACAACAAAATAACTACCTACAACCCGCCTATTCAATCCACAACCGTACCAAACACATATTATCACGACTATGACCAGTATTTAGGAAACCAAAACTACAACAGTCAGCCAATCGTAAATTATAGTTACGAAAATAAAAACCATCAAATACAAGATAACGTTGGCGTTAATCAACAAGTATCGCAAACTTATGCCAGCGCTCCAAGTGGAAACTTCAAATCAGAAGGAACGCATAATTTCGGACCTTACAAATCAACATATGAAGTAACCGAAAATCAAACTGAGGACATCATAAGTCATTTATCTTCTGGCGTGTGGTCCGTGACTCCAGAATCATCACACAGTAGTCTAAAATCGACTGAGGAAAGCGTGACGAAACAAGCAATTGCCGCTACAGGTTTTGGGAGGACGACCACGCCGATTCCTGATCTTCCCGAAGAATACGCAATAGTAACCGAAGCTGAGAAAGGCTATGAAAATTCTTTACATTACGACAGTCAAGTAGAATCTCAAAGTAGACGGCCACTCGGGGATGACTTTGAGCCAATAGGTAAACATAAGCTGAAAGATTACTACTACAAAGTTTCAACTCCATCTTATCGGGACCACACAGTACCGAGACGAACAAAGAAGCCAACAGAGGCAACTAGCGTTACACAGTCAGATGTTACTACAACAAGTCTCAGTGTAAACAAAGATATTAGTGATGGAACAATAGAAGCTCTTCCTACTTTGCCTCCCAATAAACATTTCAAGCGACCGAGTGCTGTCGAGCCTTTAGATAAGGATAAAATACGCAAAAGGAATAAAATAAGGAGACGTCGTCCTCCACTAGCAAATGGCAACCGTAATAGAGAAGAAAACGTTACAAGCAAGTACATTCAGTCTTCAACAGAGCCACCGGTAACAGTAGAAGTAGAAGAAGTTCACACAATAAGACCCAGAGTCAGGCCCTCCAAAACCAGAACGGAATCTAGTTTAACAACGCCTACCATTACCACCGATTTAACAACGAGTGCCCTTCCAACTATTTCTCCTACCACACCTACCGTTGTCAAAAAGAAGATAGGTCATCGCAAAACATCAACGACCACTGCAGATAAATTCGAGACTACCACACAATCTTTTAAAGATTATGATTTAAACAAGGAGTCGCCAATAATGAAAATAGCTACGCGTCCTCAATTTTCTAAAAATACTCAAAGTTACGATACAAGAACTAGCGAGACACCAGATTATAGTCATAAGCAGGACGAGAAGGACACGCCGACTAGTGATGTATCTGTAAGTTTAAGTGATTCACTTAAGACAACCTCCGACGCGCTTAAGGATTTCTCATTCCACAGAGACGTTCGACCAGTAGAAATAAAAGAAACTACGACAGAGTTGTTACGAGAAAGTTACGAAAACGTTAATGATGTTACTACCACTTCAACGACAGAAACGTCACGTAATCCAGGACAGAAACAAAGACTCCGAATCAAAAATAAATTCGATCGTCCCAGATTTAGTGTTAAAGATTACAGAAACCGACTCAGTTCTACCACTAGTACAACGGAAAAGCCTGCTGACGCTCCTAAAGTGAGATTCCCGCAGCGAAAGATCCCCTACAGCGAAAATGGTTACATCGGTGATAATGAGAGCACAACAGAAAGGAAAAAGTTCACTCCAAAAGATCCAAGATACAAAATTAACCGCACGGACAACGAACAAACAGAACTTGTACAATCTACAAGGCAACCTGGCAGACAGAGGCCGACTACTGTAGAAACAGAGAACAGCACACAGAAAATATCATCAAGAATTCGTAATGGACAGCGTAGACCGAGACCGACTGAAGAAACTCTTCGAGGCAACGAGGAAGCTTCGAGTCCAAGCACCGTCCACAACAAGAGGCCGCTTAGGAAGAAAATGAAGGACTCCGAAACCGGGGAATCTGTACAAGATATATCAGTGACAGAAACGACAGTTAACTACGACCACAAAAACGACCTAACCTCAGAGAGAACGAGGTCAGAGAGCGCCATCATGAAAATAGCGGACAAGAAACATCAAGACCACTTGGAACATATCTTCGAACATTCAAAACGCGTCACAGATTTGACGTTAGCCGCGAGCAAAGACTACAACACGCCAGGCATGTTCAAGACGGTATCCGCAAACAGTAGACGAATACCCAGCTACTTCACAATAGCTACCGACGACCCCATACTTCCGATAGAAGCTTTTTTCCCCCAGCTGAACCAAAAGAAGGAATCGTAACGTTCCTGTAGGTAAATACATCCTAAAACCAAATTTTCTATACTGCCAAAGCGACTTCTCTATTGTAAGACAAATTTGATGCGTCATTGAAGACACCAGTCACGTATTTCCTGGAGTGGTTATAGATGACCCCACCTGCATTTCTTTGACTGGTTTTTATATAAATCTTGTGCTTTTGTGTACGTTGGTGCTCTACTAGTGTTAAGTTCATACAACATATCCTTTAAGTGAAAGGATTCGAATAAGTATTAGTATGTGGTGTACTGTAGACTGTTTCAGCACAAACGTTGTGTACTCCCTGTTAATTGTGTGCGTGTTTCAAGTGTGCTTGTGTGCGTGAATGCGAATCTTAAATATTTATATCGAACTTAGGTTTTAAATTGTAAATAAATGTTTTTTCTTAATTTGCATTGACTTTTTATTTTTACTCAACAAGTACAAAATTATTGAACAAGAACATAATAAGTTAATTTATCCTGCATTTGCTTCCTCTGCTTGCAGTTTCGCCATTTTCTGTATGCATTTAACAGCTGCTTGGTGAATAGTTTTGTCCAAAGTATATATTTTATGCTGCCCCTTTATTGGGAAACGGAGCCTCAGACTGATGGGATTCGAACAGATAAACACGTAGGGACTGTCACTCTCGCCATCCGGGTAGATTTTTTCATACTCCTCTTGAGGCAAGCAATTGTCCACATTGACACACCCAAGTAAACACCCAGCGGGATAAAAAGACGGGAACTTGAATTGTTTGTCTGGGTACAACGCCCTGTACTGGTTCTCCAGCGCGCGGACGACGGCCGGGTCTGCAGGCTTCGCGGTGGACGCGATCCACAGCCGCCCTCTGTGGTTCGTGTACCAAGTCCGTCCTTCGTGCAGCTTGATCCCGTCGATGAGCAGCGAGGCCCAGGGCTGGTGCAGCGAGAGGCAGCGGCCCGCGTCGCCCATCTGCTGCAGCTCGGCGTCCTGCACGCGGCCGCCCGCGCCGCCCGCCAGCGCCGCCGCAGCGTAGCTCCGCCTGTCCACTGACTCGTCGAACAGCAGGAGAGGCGCGTTCACTCCCGGCGCGACATCTCTGTCGGAGATGGTGCCGGCCAGCAGGTCGGCCTGCAGCAGCTTGCTGCCCCGCTCCTCGCCCCTGGTGATCTCGCGGATCACGTCTTCGTCCACTTCGTGCTCTATCGTGTTGTCTTCCACTATCTGACGACCTGTTAACGAACAAACATATATTATCTAAATTAAAACGGAGTTTTTTCGACGTGACAGTGCGAAAGAAGATATTTCTTTAACGAGCTATGCACATGCAGTACATTCGAACAACTGTCTTAATATCCAAATGGCATAATAGATGGCGTTAGTTGTAGGTGTCCAATACATTTATTAAACAATTTTGATGTGACAATTAACTGACTGACTGAGTGATATATCAACTGACAGACCAAACTACTTGGGCTAGGACTTTGAAAGCTTGCATGCGTGTTGCTTTTACACTATACGTCAGCACTAAGGAAGGATTTTTGGAAATTCATTTCATTATATATATATGTATTATAGAAAACAGGGGAAAACAGACAGATGGATTACCTGATTCCCTGAGTATACCGCCACATACCTAACCATTGTCTATGAACATTTGCTATACCAAGAGAGGTGCCAAGTCTTTGTCGACCCTGAAGGACTCTTTTGGCAATCATACTGATTACTTGTTTTTGTTTTTGAAATAATTGGAAACAATATGACACTCTCATTAATAATTCTATGAGAATTATAAGAATTACTATAAAAAGGATCTGCTGCTAAATTCTTGACGCTTTCTTTCATCCTAAGCACGTTCTGTAAAAATAGTTTATTGTCGAGCATGTCACCGAGCCACTTCATATATAGCGGAGGGCAGGCTCACCCGCAAAGTCGAAGGTCATCTTCTTGTGCAGGCGCGAGGCGTGCTTCTTGTCGTGCAGCGCCTGCTGGTACTGCTGCAGGCGGCCGCGCTCCGCCGCGCTCAGCCACACGGAGCCCGCGCTGAAGTAGTCGCTGTCGTCGTCCGTCACGCGCGTGCGCCGCTCGCTAGTGCGATCATATTCCAGGAGCCTGTTTCGGTGAGATAGAGCAGCTTCCCAGCCCTTAGGTCTGTTCTTCTCCATCAGTGAGTCCCTCAACTTAGCGCTGGCCTTGGTCTTTGCGTTAATTTCTCTTTGCTCCTCAGGAGTACACACCAGGTTACCACAAAACAGGCAAGGGCCCGAGCCCTCCTGCTTGCACACAATTCTCCCGCACTGCAGGCAGTTGTTGACCAACTCATGCTTTGACGCTTGACAGTCACAATGGTGCCGGCCTGGAAGCACAGACAAAATAAATATAGATATCAGTCATATTTTTACAGTAAGCAGTAGAGTTATTTTGATAGTTTGTTTAAACTGAGTAATCTCTGGAAAAACTACTTGGATTCTAAAGATCATGTTTGTATATGATAGCCATATTAATGAGGAATATTATAGGCTATAATATTCTATAAAGCTTATGTATATATTATATATGTATGTATGTATGTATATATTAGGTCAAACCTCTTAGCTATTCTTAAAAATTGGCTTGTTAAGAAGTCGGAAGGAAAAGCGCTCCTGAATTGTCATACCCAATTACATGCATGTGAAGCCGCGGAGCTAGCTACCTATGTGATATACTTTATAAACAAATAGAAATACAAAATACAATACATACTTTTATGTATGTTAGACAAATATACATGTTACAAAACATTGATAGTTATATAATTAGTTTATATAGGCATTTAAATAGCCATTAACCCAATTTGTAGTTTTTGCCAAAAATATGTAAAATGGTTATTTAAATTATAAAAAATGTTTAAAACAAAACTGTACCAAATAAAAAATACTCAAATTTAATTTTATATCCAAATTTAATATAGAATTAATAAAAAATCAATAATGGCAAAATAATAATTATTCATTTAACCAATTTCAAATTTAAATTCAAATTCAATTATATTTATTTCTCAACAAACAGTGATTGGTAAGGTGTTGCGATGTTTGAGTTTATTTTAGGCCTATATTCTGCTTTCTATTAGGCTTGCAAATTTCATTTCTATTACCAATAATTTATAATTAAATTGTTTTGTTATTGTCTAAGGGACAATAAGTTTTAATACCTTTCAAAAGCACAACTTGAGCATTCTTCCCCTCTTGGGAGTACAAGTTGACATATTTGGTTTTTTTCTTGGGTTTAACATCTTCAACACTGGGTGCAGACCTCACTTCTGTGCTAACAAAATCTTGTTGTACTTTAGTGTCCTTTTTTGATATTTTCTTTTTCTGCTGCTTTGGTAAAGTATTGTTAGCCTTATTGGGAAATTTCATTTTCGACAATTCCAAAAAGAAATTTTTATGCTTAGAATTTTCAAAATCTAATAACGTCTTCATGTACTCGTTTAAATCTCGCTCATTGTCTATGGATTGAATGTAGGTTATCAGGTCACCAGGAACTTGAAAATCCAATAAGCTAGATAAAGATTCTGTTATCCAACTCTCCATGCTTACAGCTGTTATTAACAATTAATTTAAATATCCTTTTATTAATGTAATATAAATACTAAAACGAACCACGTACGAATCTACTTGATCTGACAACTTGAAAATTTGCTTTTGCGTTATTGACACTGACACTAGTACTATGTAAACAGCTGATTCTGACGGTAGGGTGATAAAAAAATAATAAATTTATATAAATTGTTTTTCAATTATTATCAATTTTAGGGCCAATTAAAACTTGAAGTTATCTACTTACATACAAGTTATAATCCATCATTTTATTTTTTAAACAGCTGTTGTTTGTCATATTTATCTGTGCACTTTGCGCTGTCAGAGTGACGTAATAATCTCACAAAATAATTGCGATTGGAAAAGCTAAAATCGTTAATTTAACACTGAAATATTCAGTTCCAGTGCGACCATGTCCATATCACCGTTCTTCCGTTCCCCGTTCACGGACATCACTGGCGGGATGATCTCCCACCAGATGCTGGGCAGGTGCCAGAAGCAGGAGATGCGCTATATGGATTGCCTGGAGGCATACGGGCTGGACCGCGGCAAGGTAAAGTGCGCGCACCTGTTCGGTGACTACCACGAATGCCAGACCAAGACTAAGCAACTGAAGAGGTTCATGGCCATGCGACGGGAGCGCGACAGGCAAATTGCTGAAGGCAAGCTGAAAGGAGATGAAAAATATGTCACTCCAAAGATCGACAGTTATTAAACAACACCACATTGTCGTTACAATTAATTAATATAGTTTTGTTGCCTCATAATGTTTATTGATTTCTTTATTACCTACTAGTTTTAGCCTGCAACTTTGTCCACATATATATCCATTTTCACAATATATTACAACATATATCCTAATCTGATGTATAAGCTATGACATTGTAATGTTTCATCAAAATCTATCCAGAATTCTTTGTGTGAAGGATTCAGAACTATATTTATCGTAAGGGATTATAATTTATATTAATTCTTATAAATTATCATATTACATTATACCCACAGAGTAATTGTACCGCTGTATTGTTCCGCTACGAGTATCAAACCCGTGATTCGCGTATCACAGACCGGCATATCGCACTGCGTCACGGCTATTGTCACGGTTCAGTATGAATAAAATGGAGATGCTTTGTTGGGATGTCAGTGCTAAATTCCAGAAAATCTAGATTCGATTTCCATTGACGGATGGTCACAGCGCCTCGATCGAACATTCCAATATAAAGACCAACATCTCGATAGAAATGTACCATGGTGTGGAGTCAAAGCTGAACATCGTCAGAATGATAGAACCTATCCAGGTTCGCTCGGGTTGGTACAGCACAACCACACTTATTTCTGCTGTGAAGCAACTCTAGCGAGTATTTTTTCATTCACTTTGAAAGTCGTGGGCGCGGTGCGCATAGAATATATCTGGAGACCGTCTTAATCACCAAGAGAAGCAACGCAGTCTGGCCATATCTCAAACAGAACTATAAATCTGTTTGGAGCCAGTTACGGTTGCCAGAAGCCAATTGGAGTCATGGGATGCAGTGGTCAATTAACACCAGGTAGTGGCGGATTTGCCAACGGGCTGAGTAGGTCCATCAGAGCACAATAAAAGGATGATGAGTAGGCTAGACAAACAATTCAACGTGTATATGATATGATTCAACCATTGTAATTAATATGATTGTGAACTAGGGTATCGAATTGTAGATGTTTCTTAATCTGGCGGAAAATGTGTACGTCCCTGACACCAGGTGAGCTGCTTCTTCGTTCCATTAAAAAAATGTACTACTTATTTTTGTTTTTTACTTATTTATGAACTGGTGCAGCAAACGGACATGCGGTTCACCTGATGTTAAGTGCCTACTGCAGCCCATGACAACCGTAACCGAATCAATACAGACCTATCGATCTGTTTGAAATCGGTCACAAGTGCGTTGCTACTCTTGAGGGCTAAGTTGGTCACCTCATTTGTCGTGTGCGTGCCACACTCCAAGCTGAAGCGCAACTCATCAGAGCTATTTCACAGCAGAAATTGGTGTGGTGGTGGTACAGTCCAGATTCCCCATCTGCATAGATTTTACCACCGATTTTGAGTGTTATTGGAGCCTATGACAGTAACCGGCCTCAAACGCAATCTTTATTAAAGTTAATGGGCGTTTCTATCGAGGATCTTGTTGTAAATAATAATCTATAATTAATAAAATATTAATATTTACACTGGGTTTTATATAACAATATATGAAACAAATTTTACAGAGCGTGGTTAGGATGGTCCAAGAAATCGTCAATAATTTAGTTAGTTTCTTTGTGTAGTAATTTTCATAATTCTCGTTAGATTAACAATGTCCATTCTCATAGAACGAATACAAGAGTGACGTATCTTTTCCAATTCTTCCAAATACAAAAACAATAATATGATTGTCGTTATCGGTACCGGCCAGCAGCTGCCGGGAGCGTAGGTAAATCTGGGTGTTGCCAGCTGTTTGTAACACTAATGACGAGTGTTTTGGCGGGAATCATCCGAGTGCCATGTTCGGAGTGATGTCATTTAATTAGTTTACGTTGTCGTTAGTGTGATAAGTGGTGATGATTTTCATATTAAGCGATTGTGTGGTGGACTAATTATGTGTAACCGCAACATAGACACTTGCGCGGTGTGAAAACTGGGTCTCCCTGACTCAGTTAATTTCTATCTGTGCGAGCTGGGACTTGGAGTTTCTCGTCAAATACTCTAAGAACAATATTAAAATGTGCATCACCAACATTTTAATGTTATCATTATATCATTTGAAAATTTAAAGTTGTTATTGGTTAAATGGCCAGGAGCCGAAACGCCAACCGAAAAAAACACTAATGATAATTATATTTAAAAAAAACATTTTCAATATTTCTGACTACACATACACAGTTGTTTATTGCAATGTGATGGCACCGGTCTCTACGTTAGAAATGATTTTGCTTGTAAAATACTTTTATCCAGAGGCTTTAATATATAGAGGGTACGACTGAGGTAAACATGAGTTTCAGAGCGGTTGTCTAAGAATTAGTTGTTCAACTATTATAAACGATTTTATTAATGTATATATTGAAAATGTTATTACAATTGGAATGTGTGGATATTTGTGTTGTGAGTATATATGGAATAAATAAATACAAGTTTGGTTTATAATATGTTGTTTTATTTCATTGGATGAGCTCCACAGCGCAGACGGTGATGAGCCGGTCGACGTGAGGTCGTGGATTCGAATACACCGGCGAGACGAATTTTTCTATCGACGAATCTTTCTAATTTCGTGTCTGGGATAACCTAAAGGGCTGTAGAATATAAATATGTTCAACTGGGTTGGTACCACTGTCACATTTTTAATGCCGTGAAACAGTAGTGTTCGCGCTACTTGTGTTTCAGTGTAAGGGTGTGATAGCCAGCATTCGCAGAACAGGGCCGTTCTACC
>DWIE01001281.1:0-11204 GCA_018248235.1 Choaspes benjaminii
CGGAGAGTCGACTTGGTAAAGGTAATCTGATCCTAAAATATTGTCACTTAGCAAAGTACAAGCTGGAACACTTAGACATCCTGGGAAAATTATGGTATCGATCCATCTTTTTCAGCTGTGACAATTCCCCGGAGATACTAGCGTTCTCTTTTAGAAATAACGAGACGAGAATGTGCCATGAAAATAACTAGACGAACAAAAGGGGATGCTTAATATCACGAAGCGAGAGCTTTTACGTTCAAACGGGTCGGTACCACCGTCACATCTAGTTTTGCTTTGAAGCTGGACTGTTCATGATAGTGTGTTTCGATGTAAAACGAGTAGAACCTAATTGAGAACAACATAAAAGAATACTTCCCGCAGGAGGCGATAACCATGTCTGTGATTGACTTTGTCACATATGTATGTGATTGACTTTGTCACATATGAATATGATGTCATATCGACCGTCACTCACATTATCTATAGTATTGATGATATTCAATAAAAGAATTCCCAAAAGCCATAGACAATATTCCTTGTCACAAAGCGTTTCAGTTTAAAACTTTAGAAATCAATTCGGTCGCACAATGGGAGTAGTTTCATCGGTCTGTTTGTTTTTACTCGGCAGCCATGCAGACTGCGCTCACTCGTGCGTGTATCAAAATATCCAGCGTTCGTATCGTCTGCAATTATAACGTTATTAAACACAGCTCGTCGGGTACATAGTACGTATCTATTAAGTGAGTGCTGATGGTGAACAAAAAAAAATAATCATTTCAACTTGACCTTAGCGAGTAGCGATCCGAGATAAGATAGCGCGGTTGTTGCCAGCCCTGGTGTGGTCTCCACTCGGCACGTTTCGTTTAATGCCATAGATATAGAGAGGATGGACCTACTTTATGTTGTTGAGATTTTAAATTAAACATGCGTTCGATTACTTCATCCGGAGAACATGTTTGTTACATCCGTTGGTGTTATAATTCTCGAATGTTTTTTGTTATCCTAACTACTCGATAAAATGTGTTGAAATACGTTCAATTGTTTTTTGTTGATTAATACAGACAACTTTGATCGTAGTTATATTCAATACTAGTTTTGCTCGTGACTTTGACCGTTTAGATTTCGATACTTAGTGTACAAGGTCTAACATTGAAAAGTTTCCTCAAAACCTATCCAGTGGTTGTTGCTTTTTGGAGTAACAAACATCCACTCCTCCATTGTCACAGAGATCAGTGTTTATAATATTAATAGGATAGTAGCACACCTGTAGTGCTCACCGCAGCCCATACCATCTGCGACAAACGTTCGTAACACGAGATGCTTGACACTTGCGGCATCTAGTGCTCGCCATCCGTGTTCAACACAGTCGCTCGGCTCGTTGCTACGGTGGGTGTGTTCAGGTCCTTGTCATCTAAATATTTGCGCGAGCAACATTTGCATGTCGGGCACCTAAGATTGCTTGCTGTGGTGATTAATTTTCATTCAAATATCTTGTATAATTTCGCAAGTAAAACACACGCAGTTTAAGTAGTTTATATATATTTGATGGATACTTTGGAATATACCAGAGGGTTTGCTTGTAAAACGTGTACAATAAAAAAATACCAACTGCAAATTGTCGACATAAAAAAGTCATCGTCTAATTTAATTAAGATTCAAAAGCAAATGGTCGAGGTGTCTTGAATAAGAAACTTAAGATAAAAGAAGTTCAACGACCTGGGCTCTATGTTAATATTAAAGAATGACTTCGAAAACAATAATACGCTACTAATTGAAGAATAATATAAAATGGCCGTGAATTTATAATCGCGTATTTGGATACGAAATAATGGAACACGTTTGCAATGATTCGCTAATTGACTTTCCGAATTCGTTGCTATTTTTAATCTTGTTAAATATTCAAATGGGAGCACTTAGATTTCAATCTTGATATAAATGTGTAGTTTTGATGTTGTGCCATCGGCCGTGTCTTTGACGATGTACAAGTAGAAAAATGCGAAACGAGATTGAAATACTGCTAAGCTTGTTAGAGCACGATGATAAAATCAGATTAAAGCGCTTTAAATTGAAGATTGTAACAGTCTAAACAATCGGAGAGCATAATAAGAGCAATGTTATTGTTGGAGAGACGAGAGAAGTTGAAACATCTGATAACATTAATCTAGATAAGCTCAAAGACTGACCACTGTGAGCACGATCTTTCAGCGCTCGTCGCATTGTTAGATGCCGTATAGCTAATTAATCGAACGAAATTGATGGTGAGCCTGCCGCTTTGAAATTAATTGTGCGAGGTTCAGGTGTTAAATAAGTTATTCTTAATAAATACTTTTGTTTCGTACATTATAAAATTGCAAATTAAAATTGTAAAATTAATTACAGCCGTAATTAGAGACAGCTGCGGAGTCATGCTGAGGGGCTTTATTCAAAGAGGGAGAAAGAGAAAGCAACAGATAGCATTTAATTAATGTATTATATACCTTGACAGCATTAAAAAGTCTTCGTCCTACCAAAAACTTCCTAGTACGCGGTGAAAGATGGGAGAGAAATTCGTTCCTCATGGTGCGGTTCGACGATAGTATTCTCGGATAATATCACCGATGGATGGATGATAAAAGAAACGAAAGAATATAGTATATTCAAAATAAATATGTCTAATGAATAGACAAGTGCACCGCAGGAGAGTAAGCCTTGTCCATCAGTAAGCTGGCGCGGCAGAGTGGCGGCGCGGCGGCGAGGCGGCGAAGCAGCGAGGCGACGCGGGCGTCACCTCATTACACTTTGTAATTAGGGCCGTGGGCCGCGCTCCGGCCCTGCACTAAATCACGACAAGCTTAACATGCGCGACCGGCGTCTCCCGAACGGGCATAAACTACAACACAATACCCGTTTATGGATGTGTTATTGAATATTAAAACGCTAAAAAACGCGCCGTCTGAAGCTCGATGGATGTCCTTTACATATTTCCAAACAATGCAATACTTCACGTGCGTTCACACCGGCCGTGAGATTTACAGCCACAGTTCGACAATAAATCAACGCGTTTATTTAGGGAAGCTCACCAAGTGGGAACTGTAGAACTGGATCAAGGATTTTGAAACTAATTAGGGCGGCGTAACATGATACGGGTATGCAGAGGCACTTTCATACAGCTGAGTCCCATCACAGCTTCCGGCAGCGCTAACAAGAGGTGGCGATGGCGGTGGCACCAGATGCAACACACTCGCCGTGTCGAGTGAAAGTCGAATGAGCACTAGATCGGCCGAAGGTGATAAACATCGGCACGCTCTTCACATTGTTCGCGCTCCGATACGCGAGATAAGGCTTTCTCCGCTCGTCTGTCGAGAGCTACCGTGAGAACGTATCGTATGATATGACTCGACGTTTGTTTAACAGAGGCCTCCTTATCCGAGATGCAATCTGCACAAACAACTCCCCGTTCATTCAGCTCATTTGAGAGTGGAATTTGATACGGCCGAGCGGAATCTAGCGGCTATTTCTGTGCCTTTGAATTAGCGGAGAGCGTTGATAGTTGAGCGAATAAACCTTTCGTGGTGAAATAGTTATGAATAAATGTAAATTTAGAGATGTAGCCAAGCCATAACAATATGATAAACGTAAAACCCGACGAGTCAGCGGGGTTAATCAATTCCATGCGAACATTTTTAGTCCATTGACTAGGTATCGCATCTTCGCCAGACGCCGGGGAGCCGATCGAGAGAGAACCGGTATAAGAAATGTTGCATCATATTCTAGAGCAAAAACTATTGAAGCCTGTTTCTGCGTGGTTGAAAGTATGATGATGAGCACCGTTATGCACACACAATGATAGGGTATAAAAATTCTGATCGTAATAAGCGTATCTGATTTATTGAAAGAGTGTCTAACTGGCCGTTGAAATTTGGTTAGCAAAAACGGCGGCGGTACGGTGAAGATACAAGATTTTATTAAATTTTATATTACAATTGATTGTTGCATAAATATTTTAGGACTTTAATCATTAATACTAATAGAGTAGCTCCAAGTTCACATTATAGTTGTTCATTTTTAATAACAAAAACAATATTAAATAACATTTAGTAGCATGAATCAAATGCTCTCAATAACTTTATCGACAATTGATTCCGCAATCCAGAATTTATGCATCAGTTATTTGTTATGAACATATGATAGCAGTTGCAAACAATCTGACATCAAGACGAATGGAGACGAGGCTAACCGGGCCCGGACGCCGATCGAATCGGAACATCTGTTGGAACAAGTTTGTGTCAGAACATATCTTCTATGAGAACCAACGTTTGAGAATAGTGCAAATTTGTTTAATCATACAATACTAATATAGATTTAAATTTATAACATTACAAACATTCACGTTATAGACAGCTTTAATAAGATATTATATAATTGTCGAATATAGCTGGTTATTATCGTTAACAAAAGTTTTTATTAATAAAAAATTTAATAGCAAACGAACATCCAATTCACCTAATGTTAAGTGAGCAGTGCAGTCCATTACAACTGTAACCGATTCGATACAGACCTATCGTTCGATTCGAAGTCGGTCACAAGAGCGTTACTACTCCTGAGGGCTAAACGAGTCGCCTCGTATATCATATGTGTGTCGGCTGCTACGACCTTCATACTGAAACACAATTCAGAAGAGCTGTTTTAAATCAGAAATAGGTGTGGTGATGGTACTCGGGCGAACCTGGATGGATTCTACCACCGATAATATGATACTGAGGACAATATACAGTTTTTTTTAATGTTATGAACACACGGAAATGCAAACTGCTGGTAACTAGCTACTGCAGTCCATGACATATGTAACCACATATGTGGTGCTACTCTTGAGGACATAGTTCGAACGCCTCGTGTTCTGCGTATGCTGGCTATCACACACACCGAAACACAAGTAGTGCCAACACTACTGTTTCACGGCATAAATAGGTGTGACGGTGGTACCGGACGGTGATGACACCCAGTCGAACATACTCATGTTCTACCCGTTAGGTTATTCCAGACACGAAACAAATTAGAAAAATCGTTTCGCTGCGGGAATCGAACCCGTTGCGTCACGTTTTTGCGCCACGGAGGTCGTCGATGACATGCCATCAATACGTCAACTTTATCGTTAAGAGTGACACCGCATTTGTGACAAACATTGACCATGTCGCAGGTTCCTGTACACGGAAGGATGTATCGGATGGACTGATCGGGTGATTCTCCACAACATCAAAAAGGAAATTCACCAATTCTTGCACGTGCTGAATTAAAGAAATATTTGAGTGCGCTTGTATGCGATCGAAGCATTTACAACAGGGGGCCATCGTGGCAAGCCATTTAGGGGATAAAGTACCTACGTCGGTCGCATCATATTCACATCGCTTTGCGTGCGACGACTCCTCAACGCGTCTGGACGTTGCATCTGGTCATTTTTATGAAGACGTTGCATTGATTTCCATTTACGTATATTATTCATTGTGCGAGCGGAATCACAATGGCCACGGGGCTATTTTTTTTATTGTTACTGCATTTTATATTGTCTCGTTTTATGCGACAATGCATGCTACCAAGTATTGTGTTATTTGCCGATGGCTGTGATATCTCAACCAGACCTGACGGATTCAAGATTCTAGAGTCTAGAGTAGCAAACGGGCATGCAGTTCATCTGATGTTAAATGACTATTACCGTCCACGACATCCATAACCGAATCAATACAGACCTTTCGATCTGTTCGATGTCGGTCACAAGTGTATTGCTACTGTTGAGATCTAAGTTGGTCGCCTCATGTATCCTGTGCGTGCCGGCTTGTTGTTTGTTTTAAATTCAAATCCGCTTAGTTATGCAAAGTTTGAATAGCGTCATTGATAAAAAAACACCCCGCGTTCGATCGCTTATTATTCCAACTCGAGTCTTTTTTTCTAATTCCGAACAAACATCGCTAACGCTTGTCGGTGCCGCGCTAATTCTACGTGCTAAATAAAAACCCACATATTTACATTACACACGAACCGTATTGGCTTAGAGGCGATATTATTACAACTACTTAATGTGTCAATGACCGGGCACGGCAAATTTTTTAGCCAAAGTCTAGCCAGATCAGCGCGTCTCGAACTGTGGGGGTGCGAGCTCTCGAACAATGGAACGCCCTCCGTTCGAGAGGTGTGGAGATGCCAAGGGGATAATGCAGATGCTTGTAACGGCCAGTTCGTCACGTATCACTTTGGTCGTCAACATTACATTTTATTGTGGTCACGGGCACTTCGAAGCGGATCCACATAGCTGAGTAGTTTTAGTGTTCGTGTCACAATACACCGTGGTATAGGGATTATTGAACTGATTAAACTCTTCTACTTTACGAGACATGGATAGCTCCTAAACCTGCCAAGGGAATAGTCAAGCGAATTTAATACGAAACGTACATTGTTGGCATTATGGCGACGTTTGCTAGTCTGCGAGGGTACCGTACAGAAATGGATACTGTATTGTATAAATAACGACTGACTTTTATTCGAAGCAATAAATCTACTTCACAAAATGGCGAATAAACTAGTAGGTACGTTACATAAGCCAATTGTAAATAAAATCATAATGAAAACTACTGAAGAAGACAAATTATCTGTGGTAGAATCTATCCAGATTCGCCCAGGTGAGTACCACCACTCCTATTTCTGCTGTGAAATAGCCCTTATGTAATTGAAGGTTGTAACAGCCGGCACGCACACGCTAAAAGAGGCGACCGACTTAGCCCTCAAGAGTAGCAACGCACTTGTGACCTACTTCGAACAGTTCGATAGGTCTGTATTGATTCGGTTATGGTTGTCATGGGCTGTAGTAATCATTGAACATCAGATGAACTACATCCTCGTTTGCTACTCTAGGTTTCATAAAAAAAAACAACAAAGCAATCGCTGTGGCCGAGTGGTGTTAACGATGGGTCTGTCAAAAAAAATTTCACAAAAAAATCACCGCATAAATCCTCAATGCGAGCCTCGTGTTCGGCGATATATAAATGACAAATTTTCATAACACACACGGCCAATGAACCGAGCGGCGATCGTAATCTCTCAAGAGACAAGATCGTTAGAGTCATTTTCGCGAATGAAAACGGCATGATGTAACTTTACGATCGCCTCGAGGCGTAACGATAACATAAAACTTTACAGCCGGCGACTCGCCTCGGAGACGGAAGAGTAAGGGCAGATGGAAGATTTTGCCATTTAAGCGAGCGTCGCGTTCTGTGTGGGTTTCGAATTGTTCGCGACGGCCACCATTTTTGGATAATCCGTTTAGCAATACAGATATCGCACAGTTTTTAATTAAGACGTTTTGTGCGTGTGCGAGTTAATTTTCTTTCACTGAAGTGCAGTCTCGGTCGTGATCCTATGCATTACGAAAAAAAGACATTTTACACAACTGGATCGGTATCATTATGATCCTGATTGTGTGGAAGCAATAGTGTTTACACTAGCACTTCTGTGGCAGGGGAGATACCCAACATACGCAAAACACAGGCAACTACAATACTGGCATCGATGTAGACCGACCACGTAGCAAACGTCACGACCAGGTGTTTACCATAACCACCACCACCGAACGCTCGCGTTCTATGTAACAAAGAAAATGTCACATGTTAAAACGATAACTTTAAAAACAAATCATAACTCACACCTGTACTTACCCGAAGGCGTAGACAGAGGTGAAACATCAACCACATTTCGCCGGTTAAGTTTAGGTCACAGGTTATAGGACGACGCTGACGATAACAGTTGCTTAGTTAATGTTTAACTAGTTCTCAAATTCATTTCAATTACGAAAGAATAATAAAAATGCGTTGACTAGGCGCTTGGATTGTTATAACAAAGTACTCACGCAATTAGGTTTAAAATTGTTGGAAGGTAATCGAGCGTGAACTTATCAATGTAAAGTCGGATGCACACGATACGTAATATAAGTTCCCAGGTAACAAGTTAATTAAAATCCGTTAATAAAATATTTAATATAATAAACGCATACGTTTGTGAGAATGGACGGCTGTTAGTTACTCATTCATGCAAAAACTACCTAACGAATTTTGATGAAACTTTACAAAGTTACATCAGGAAATGTACATGTATAAATGAAAATCTCTAATAAAAAAATTCAAAAAATATCTACATATTTTTGTTTTACCAAAGTAGCGTGTGATCGGGCGGCCTAAGGCTTCGCGGCAACGATTCGCGCAGGTACGATCGCGTGCCACCGGCAGATCTTTTATCTGCTATCGTTTAATGCGATCAATGGTGAGGCATACGCAATGGTATTAGAAGCCTATCATTACGTGATAGCTATTGCTAGTGTTGCCATACTTCCTGTATTTACGGGGCCGTCATCGTATATGAGGATTGTCTCTCGTTGTTTTTTTTTTTAAAAATGAGTAGCAAACGGGCATTCCGTTCACCTGATGTTAAGTGCAGCTGCAGCCCATGACAACCGTAACCGGCTTTAAATAGACCCATCGTTCTATTCAAAGTCGGTCAAGTGCGTTGCTACTCTTGAGGGCTAAGTTGGTATGTATAATAGGCAGTAAACGCGGAACACGAGGCGTTCGATCTATGGCAACACTAGCTCAGGTAGCCCTAGCAACTATCAGGTAGAATGCATACCTGTGCACTACTTCATAACATAGAAAAAAAAACACAATAATTCGTTTTCCACTTATGTATTATGTTTTTTTATTAGTACTAGAAAAGTAAACGGGCATGCTAGTATTGCATGTTAAGGGTGTATGTTAAGGGATCACTGCAGCCCACGACATCAGTAACAGATCTTGTACAGGCCAATTGTCCTGTTTGACGTCTGTCACAGATACTCTGCTACTCCTTATAACTAAGATCTAATACATCCTGCAAAGATAAACACAATTCGCAAGAGTTATATCATGCAGAATATGATGTCATGTTTCTTACGCTACAAAACATCCCGCGGCAGTTGCCATAAATGATGGCAACCCTAGCGGTTGCACACATCGCCCGTGAGAATTATTGTAAAACTTTTGTATTTAAAACGTTGCTTTCAGATACGATTGTTATCTGTGTGGGTAACAGCGAAATATGCGTCTAACTATATATTTCATCTTATGTTATTGCGACAAATTTTATTTCGAAAATATACCTCTACATCAGAGACAATAGTCGCATTTCTAAAGTGGACGTTTTCTTTCTTTCATAAATGAATTATCGTCTTAATGAAAACCTAGAATTTATAAAGGTGTTATTACACCCATATTAAACGCATTTGACGGCCTCCGTGGCGCAGGCGATGATGGGCCAAACGTTAGTTCGCGGGGTCTAGTCCTACGGTGAGATGATTTTTTTCTAATTTGTTTCTAATCTGAAAAATTAAGGGTGGTAGTCCATGAATATGTTCGACTGGGCCGTTATCACCGTCACACCTATTTGTGGTGTGAAACAGTAGCGTTGCACTACTTGTGTTTCGGTGTAAGTGTGTGGTGGTCAATATACGCAGAACACTAGGCGATCTATCTATATCCTCAGAAGTAGCATCGTATCTGTGGTTACAGTTGAGCTGCAGTTACTACTAACCATCAGGTATACTGCAAGTCTGTGTACTGCTTTATAAAAAAAAAAACAATAGATAATTTTAGAAGACGCAAACCGGATTAGCGCGCATCGTGAGCGTGTGTGGCATCCATGAGATGACTTTTGGAGCGTTCGCTTTAAAATATTCCATTACTCCAGGAGCATGCGAGATCCGAGTCGATTGCATTTCCTGATCAACAACGAGACAACGAATGTACACGACCCACTAATCTTAAACACGTAAGCTGATGGTATTGTGGGAACGCGCAGACACTTGCATAATCAAAGTTGTGAAGGACTGGAAAAAATAAAACTAAAGGAAGGTGTTCAATATATAAGAATGGTACACGAATCGAATCGAATTGAAATAGATAAGGGATCGATTTTTCATTAGTAACACAGTTTCGTTTTTTGTCAGAGTTATAAAACAGTAAATGAACGTTCGTTCTATATGATTTCGTACTAACATTTTCGTGTTCAAAATTATATTGCTCACAGTCCGTCACTAATTAGCTCCACTTAAACAAAGTCTATGTGTCCTCATATTTCAAAGAACAGTTTTTTTTTTTAATTTCCACGGACGCCTGCGTCCGTGCCCTTGTAACATTTGTTGTTGCCTATATAATATCCGCGATACATTTTTGAGAGGTCACTCTGATGGTACGCGTATGTAATTATATGTCTTACTTAGAAATGTCATGTTCGATTGTATTCACATCTTCGCAAATATTCATGCCACAAAACAGTAGTGTTCGCACTACTTGTAAGGTTGTGACGACCAGAATATGCACTACACGAGGCATTTGATCTATGTCATCAGATGTAACAGCGCATCTGTGGTTACAGGTATCGTGGGCTACAGGAGCCACTTACCACCAGGTGCACTGCAAGCTACTACTGCATGTCAGCTACTCCATAACAAAAAATGTGGAGAGGAAAATTAACTTTTTGTCTTGAACCGCAACATGCCACCTTCAAATACCAGTCGACTTCAACGAAACTCTTGTTAAGTACTGATGGAGCTTCCATCAATTGTTTCGTAATCCATTGCGAGACCATATCCATACAGACATGGTACATACGTAATGAGTACTCTTTAACAAGTTTTGTATAAAAATTAACGCTGTCCTCGTTACACTCCATCGCGAAGAGCAGGACAGAGGGTGGAGCGTCCACGAGCTGGCGAACCGGCGGCCAGTAGGCGGTCCTAACGACCTGCCGATTGATGCAATTGACCCAAATGGATTAGACCGAGCCATAAACCGGTAATAGCCAATCTTAATCTTTAATAGCACCCTTGCGGATTCGCATACACGTACGCGCCTCTGTCGTAAACTCCTTTAAACATTTATTGTGCTCATCCAATATTTTACTTGAACCCCTTTAGTCCCCTTAAAAGGTACATCTATTTACTTTTCATATCGTTTTATTCTAGTTTCGTGTGTTTCGTTTAAGAGGAAGCACATTGAAGCAGAATATTCCCGTAGATATTACACAATGACATTCGGATTTCGAATCAAACTACATGAGCAACGACTATGACGACCTCCGTGGCGCAGATGGTGATGAGCCGCTTTGAGCAACGTGGGGTCGCGGGTTCGAATCCCGCGGCGAGACGAATTTTTCTAATTTGTTTCGTG